>OVBA01003499.1:0-27717 GCA_900406435.1 Lepidium aucheri | reverse complement strand
GATATCTCTATTATAATAAAACTGTCGCAATAAGATTTTTTGTATCTTTAATTAATTCTTATTAATATCTTTATCTACATAATATTATTAATTTGTCTTAGTTCTAATATAAAAAGATTTTTAACTTATATTTCTATTATAATAAAAACATAACAATAATATTTTCTGTATCTTTATAATAAAATAATAGAGATTTTAAATTTTAGTTTTGTTTTGGTTAGTCGATTTATTTCAACTAATTAATTTGTCTAAGTAACGTTTATTTAGATAATTTGTCACATGGTCTTACATTTATCTCTTTGTAGTAATAATTTTTATTTTATTTTGTTAATAGAGATTTTGTTATGATTTGGTCACTTTTTCGAACCTTAATTTGATTGATTTTTTTAACCTTAATTTGATTTTGTTAGTTATAGTTATTTTAACAAATAAGTTAGTTAAGATTATGATCCATAATTAAATAAATTTTGTTTGTTTAATTATGATAATAACATTAATTCAATAATTAACCAAATTTTGTTTTCTATTATGTTGAACAATAATATTTAAATTAAGTTTCTTATGAAAATACAAACAAAATTATTACTTAAAACAAACAAACTCATCTTAAGGTTCTTATCAAAATCCAAAAAAAAAGATTTATTTTAAACCAACGAAATCAAATCTTAATTGGTTAAAGTTTTTTTTTTTGCCACCAAAAATCAAATTTTAATTGGTTAGAGATTTCATTTTAAACCAACAAAAATGAAATCTAAATTAGTTAAGGTTTTCTTTTTTAGCAAACAAAATTCAAATCTTAATTGGTAAGAAATTCTTTTTTAACTTAACAAAAAAAACAACTAAACAGAAAAAATATTTTATTGAAATATTCCTAATCTAAATCTAAATACCTTATATTTAGGAGAAATCAAACAAATGATATTCTTAATTCTAATAGGACAAAAAATTTAATTGAAATCTATATAAGACTCCTCTCGGGACAAATTTAACAACATCAAAGATTTTTGTACTCTTTTTTTTCTTGATTTTTGTTTTTCTTCATCGTGTATTTCTCTGAAAGTTTTTGTTAAAATACAACAAATAAATCTGGAGGATAAAAGTTAAAATTATAAAACTCTAGAAAATATACACTAAAGTACATATTCAAACGATTGATATGGTTTTTTGTGATTTTAAGGTACGTTATTAATACTTTATCTATGTGAATACCTTTATAATAATTTAACATATTTTCTAATTAATTGATATATATATATATATATATATATTAGGGTGATAAAATTTACTGTAATATGAAGAATAATGAATTGATTTCTAAATACAAAAAACTTTTTGAACAATGAAATACTAAAATCATTACAAACCTACAAGTTTCTCCTACAACTCGAGCTTATCGCACTTCTACTCATAACTTCAAGGTCTCTTTCATGTAAACAACCACAATTAAGCCAACAAATTATCTACCAGATTCGGTGTTCAGATTAAAATTGGTTGATTACCCTGATTTGAAAGACGACTTAAAGATATCTTATACGCAAGTAATAACTTTTTTTAAAAAAAAGATCATTTTTGATTGTAAGTATTAATTATTAGAAATTAATAATATTTGTTATACATAAAAGTTATTATATATCATATAAATTTTATATACGATCAAAATTTTAGTAAATATATTTATTAAAATATGTATATATTTTTTGATTATAAGCATTAATTATTAAAAGATAAGTATATTTCTTTATATATACGACATAAAGACGGAAAATTTATAATCTCAATATATATATATATATGCAGGAAATAAATCAGATTTTAACAAAAACATAACATATATATATAAGATATAAATAAAAATATTTTTTAATTATAAGATAACAAAAAGAAATAACTAACACTATCAACATTTATAAAATAACTAATGATATCAACTTTCAAGTTTTCACAAATTAAAAATTATATTAGTTATATTACATATCAGTTTTGTTAATCTACAAATACATATTAATAAGATGATTATACATACATTAATATTAGTTATACTTGCTGAATTGATTAAAGTATTAATAAATAAAAATATGTGTCAAATCGATACTATAAAACAAAAATATACATGGATTTACAAATTTAAATGAATACGATTTTAAAATCCTATATTTATATATATATATATATATATATTAGTATATACTTGATAAATTATAATATTAATAAATAAAAATAGAGGAATTACTAAAAATACCCCTTTTGAAATACCTTTTTTAAAACATACCATCTGGTGACCATTTATCTCTCCTAATTTTCAAATGAAATGGTAGGTTTTGAAAAGGGTACATACCAATAAGGGTATTTTTGAAAATCCTCCATAAAATTTGTGTTCTATCGATAATATATAACACAACAAAATTAAATATAGATCTTAAAATCTAAATAAATACGGATTCAAAACCCTAAATAAATACGAGTCTAAAAATTAAGTTATAAACGGTTCTAAAACATAAACATGAGTCAAAACGTAAATGACACAAGTTAAAAACATTATATGCAAAATTGTAATACATCAAAACTTAAGTAAACAGATATAAAAAATATATTTTGTGTACAACACCGGTGATCACTATAATTTTATTTTTAATATATCAAATATATATATATATATAATAATAAATTTACACATACAAATCAAATCATAAAATAAATAAATAAACAAACAAATATTTTCTAACCCGTGCATAGCACGAGAGATCATCTAGTATAATAAGATTAGTAATGAAAATTACTTTTTATTAAAATCAATTTTAAAAATGAATATTCCCGATTTCCTTTTAGATTAAAATTTCTTTTATATTAGGAATTCTTTTTTGATTAGGATTATCTAAATATTGAAGAAATCTATTTAAAGATATATTTTATCTAGTTTTTAAAAATAAATAAATCCAGAAAAATTTTGGATCATTGGTTCTGACAGGTGGAAGGATCCTGTTAATTGCTAACTTTGAGAAACCCTTCTTTATATAATAAGATTAGTAATGAAAATTGATTTTTGTTAAAATTAATTTTTTAACAATTAATATTTCCGATTTCCTTTTAGATTAAGATTTCTTTTATGTTAGAAATTCTTTTTTTATTAGAATTATCTAAATATTGAAGAAATCTATTTAAAGATATATTTTATCTAGTTTTTTAAAATACATAAATCCTGGAAAATTTTGGATCATTGGATCTGACACGTAGAAGGATCGTGTTAATTGCTAACTTTGAGAAACCCTTCTTTATATAATAGGATACAGGTATAAAATATTTAAATTCATAAAATAAAAATATTGTATCTCGTAATAAGCGTTGACCAAATGTTTGCATATATAAAAGAGCAAGAGCTTTGCTTTCATCATCATCATTCTTAATCGCGAAACGTGTAGAGTATGGTTATACTTCTCTTCCTCATTTCTATCTTTCTCGCCGCCTAAAACACATTAAGCGGCGGCAGCAGCCACCGTCTCCAACTGGCTTACCTATAATCAGAAACTTGCACCAGCTCGGAGAATTACCACATCAATCTATATGGAAACTTTCAACGGCTTATGGTCCTGTAATGTTACTGAAACTTGGAAGAGTTTCAACAGTTGTAGTGTCTTATCCTGAAACAGCAAAACAAGTTCTTAATGAGTATGACCTCCATTGTTGTAGCCGTCCATGCGTGGAAGGTACAACAAGTAATTAGACATTTTTCCATTTTCATTTTGTTAATTAGTTACTTTTATTAGGCACAAAAAAGCTTTCGTTATCGAGACATTGCTTTCTCTCGATATGATGATTACTGGTAAGAACTAAGAGGCTGTGTGTTAAAGAACTCTTTAGTGATCAACGAGTCAAGTTGATTCAGTCCATTAGGAAGGAGGAGATGAACACACTGATAGGTGTTGAAGCTGAAACAAAATACACGACAGACACAAAATGAGGAAGAAGCGATCAAGAAAGAAAAAAACAATAACGAAAGTTGCAGAGCTGAAGTAAACTTCTGCACTTAAGAGAACAAGACACCAAATCTCCGTGAAAGAACCTTTTATGGTGGTTTCTCTTAGTGTTAACTCTGCCATCAAAGCTCTACACATAAGTGATGATGTGAAATTCTCAACAAAGAATAAGACAGAAGATCGGAGAAGACAATCTTGTTTTACAAACTACCAATTCATCATGTAAAAGATGAATTAATCGATTTCTGTCTTCTCTCCTGGACTCAACTTTTTCCTTTTTGTTACTTATATTAACAACCAATCTCACTGATTCAAAAAGAGGACTCTTTAATTGTTCACAAGATTTTATGGGCTTCTTATTGGACTTAAACATTTACATATTTAGTTATTTGTATATTTAGTCTTATCTGAAGGCCCAATTCAAGTAACAATTCCAACATTCCCCCACTTATTTCACAAATTGGAGATTAAAATCTAATGTCTTTAAAGACTTGAATCAGACCTGTTGAGGATTTTGCACAGTAAAATTTAACAAACAGTTTTCATACATCTTTGTATATATACTTACGTTACAATGTATTCATCAAACTTCGAAGTTTGAACATTGAAAAATTATAAGTAAAATTAAGGTCTTTACAAATTAAAGACAAATAGTCCATTTTTTCTCTAAGCTTTGCTCACACCTTAATTTCTCTATATGATGTTTATGTGTTTTCCATGATACCACCGAACAAGATTTTTAATCCATTCAATCTATGACTCTTTCAAGGTCAATTATTTCCTTTGTTTGATCTCTTGAACCAAACATTTATATGACTTAATCATTTGGCGAGGAGCTCGAAAATCACTTTGCTTAAGTCATCTTAAACTCTTTTCTCTTGCCGAGTATTTTATCATACGACCAGACAAGGCTTGAATGAAATAGTCAACAGCTTTTAAGTTTCACATTATCTCATTCTCTTGATAGTTTTCCTTTAACCTTGCAGCATAACATTAGTTCAGTTCCTATGAGCACAACACTAAATGTTATCCGCTGAAAGTTACATATGAAACTTAATTCACAAACTCAGATGAGCATTTTGCTCTTCTTATGAAACCACATTTCATATATTGTTTCATGAATGTATCAAAATTATAGAAAACACCCCAAACATGAGAGTTTCGCACATAAAATTACACATAGGCTACAAGCCTATATCTGAACAGTACTCATAAGTGTCATGAGTCATTCACCAAATGGATCCCATATTTGGACAATCTATAATCAACATTATTCATGTTTCTTATCTTGTATGTTCATTAACATATCCTAATACAAATATAAGATCATTAAGAGATTGTCATATCGAACTTTACATACCCATTTAACCACAATCCCTTAAAAGAACAAATGCTGCAATTTGTATTGTTCAAAACCTGCAAATTATATTGCTTTCTTTTGTACTCTATATTGCATTTTACAACTGTTAAAAGTTCGAACTGAGACTATTTGTCTCAGTGTTCAATTACATGATCTTTCAAAGATTAGAGTTTTTCTTCATTTAACCTTTTGAACTAATGATGTACTTGAATATATCATATATTAAGGATCCTGGAAAACTCTAAACTTAAATTATTTTAATACCATTTCAGATGTTTTGTCCAAGACGGTACGTCTACAAAAAGCTTCCGATAATTGGTTTGCCATGTTCGATCATAAAAATATTTCACTGTTAATTTGTGTATGAAGTAGTCTTCTTCTTGAATATCTTCTACATTACCAAATGTAAAAAAGAGGTCTTCTTCTTGACTTTCTTACGTTTTATACAACAAGTGTTTTAAAGAGGTCATCTTCTTGACTCTCTTACACTTAAATCAAGCGTTTCAAAGAGGTCATATTCTTGACTTTCTTACACTTATTCTAAGTGTTTCAAAGAGGTCAACTTCTTTATTCTCTTACACTTAAAACAAATAAAAACCGATTTACTTTTTACAACCAAGTCAAACACTCAAACTGAGGTTTTTATCAACTTTTTTACATGACTCTAAACAAGTTTTTATGTTTTCCTTTGTTTAACCTTTTGAACAAAGGATTTATATGAATAAATCACCTAGTAAGGAACCCAAAAAATACTAAACTCAAGTCACTTAAGACCCATATCCTTGGATGTGTCAAGACTAATCGCCCACACAAACATGGGCCAGCAATGATTGTTCAAGAATGTGTTTCATAATTAAAGATCATACATTCACAATCAATTGAGCTTACGTTCTTACGGAGACAACGAATTCTCAAACCTTATTTTTCATGATTTATCAAGTTTAGTAGTTTTCTTTGATTGACCTTTAGAACCAAAGATTTAGCTAAATAAATTTTTTGCTAAAGATCCTAAAATCTACAAACTAAAATCACCTCAAACTCATTTCAGCTGTTGTGTCCAAGATAGTACCTCTACACAAGTATAAACATGAAATAATACCAACGAACACGTAACCATGCATTCATATCCAATTCAAAGACGAGATTTTTCATTTCCTTGGCCCATTCTTGCACATTTTGTTTATGACCAGTAACTAAGGCAGCACTACAAGTGACATAACCACTATCACTTCTCCTAATGCAAGATAAAGTAACTTTAACAAATCACGACCACAAACCATTAACGATTGAATATATTTAATTTTAGATAACAAGTATCAAATTTAAGCACCACTACAAGAATGTTTCACTAACATATCTATTCTGGTTTTTAGAATTGATTGTGACTCATTTAAAGTTCAATAAACTTATCTTAATGTGACACCCCCACAATTGATCTCATAAGCTTGAATAGATCAATATGGTTGATGAACCTAGCCATTAAAGAACTTCAAACTTCCAAGAGTTATTTCTCCATCTTTAAGTTTCCTTGGTTTCGTCACAAGATTAATCTGAGATATACTTTCACAAACACAAGATCATTAACATATAAGTTATTTAAATATGTTAAAACTTTCATAAGCCAAACCAATGTTCTGAACCCAATCGAGTGCATATGGTTTGAGCTTCACTTTACAATCACGGATATCAAACTCCTCGACAAATCCACCGCCAACACCAAGATCAGGAAGGTTTTCCTCGGTGTGTGGAGAGCATTTCACAAAGTATTTACTCTAGTCATAATCACAGGTTCAAACAAGATTTAAGAACCATTGACAAGAAAGAAATGATTTCTTAAATCAATATTTAAGTGACCAAATCTCAAATACCAAAATTACCAAATATTCAAGCGAATCACATAAAAGGAAGCAAGAGAAACTTTTTAGATTCATTGATTCAAGTCCAAAAATGACTCCCCAAAGAAAATGGTTTCTCCCACATGCTTCGCATTTCTTATCATCACTAACTATTTAGCATTACAAGATTGTTCACACCCATCAATTAAAAACAAAGTTCCTCAATGGAAATATCAATGAGAACGAGAACCTTATTTGAATCCTTAGTTTGATGAGTATGTCTGCAATCATGTTTCTTTCCCTGTCTTTGCCACTTTATGATGCGACCGCGAAAAATCTGATTGAGGTCTTCAGAAGAGTCTCTCGCTTAAACTTCTTAAAGAGAGAAGCTTCATGAACTCTTCTTCATAAAACATCAAACTCCTCATCTTCTTTCTTAATTAGATAAATTAACAAACATTCCGGCCGGCAAGCCTTCATCCCTGTACTTGAATTTTCTCCACTAAGAGATTCTTTGATTCTCTCTAAATCTTTCTCCTTTCACTTAACTTTCTTTGAAGTTCCGATGTAATTGTTCTCTCAAGATTGTTGGAGCTGAAACAAAATACAAGACACACACAAAACAAGGAATACACAAACAAGAAAGAAAAAAACTAATAACAAAAGTTGCAGAGCCAAAGTAAACTTATGTACTTGAGAGAACAAGCCACAGAATCTCTATGAAAAAACCTTCAATGGTGGTTTCTCTTAGTGTTAACTCTGCCCTCAAAACTCTACACGAAAGTGATGAGGTGAAATTTTCAACAAAGAACAGGACTGAAGATGAACCTACAAGAACTCCAAAAAGGATTACAGAGAAGACAATCTGGTTTTACTAACTATCAATTCATCATGTAAAAGATGAATTGATTGTTTATGTAACTCTCTTTTAATCGATTTCAGTCTTCTCTCCTGGGCTCAAATTTTTTTTTTGTTACTTATATTAACAACCAATCTCACTGATTCAAGAAGAGGACTCTTTACTTGTTCACAAGATTTTTTGGTTTCTTATTGGACTTAAACATTTGCATATTTAGTCTTATCCGAAGGCCTAATTTAAGGAACAATTCCAACAATCGGTTCAATTACTGATTCGCTTCTAAGAAAACTCTGGTTAATTTGAGTGATAAGTTTGTTTCTCTAAACGCTAACATGTTTTGCAAGGCAGTGCTTGGTGTGAATTTCCAAGGAACTGTGCTTAACAATGAAAGGTTCCAAGATTTAGTCCATGAGGCACTTGAGATGTTGGGGTGCTTCTCTGATTCAGATTTTTTCCCTATATCGGTTTGATTGGCTCACAGGGTTACATGAATATAGAAAGAGGAGCGTGTGAGATCTCAACGTTTTCTATGAACAAATGATTGATTTACATCTACAGAAAAGAGAGAATAAAGTGAAAATAATTTTGTGGATATGCTCTTGATATTGGAAAAGGAAGAAGCTGTTCTTGGATATGGCAAACTCACAAGGAACCATATCAAAGCAATCTTAATAGTAAGACTAGCAAGTCATATGTAATACCCAGATTTCACGAAATATGATATATGGTGGTGCATGTAGAGAGATTTAAAAGAATTAATTTGGCCACCTATGTCACCAAAGTGAACTTATCTTTTTGGTCACTTGTCCAGAGAAGGATGGATGACCTTCCCCAAAGTTATTTTCGGAACCATGTGAGTGAGGACAAAACACGGGGAAAGATCACGTGGTGATTTGTAGGGATGGCAAACAAGTCTTTAAAGCCTCCCGGACAATGCATACCGACCGTCGGACCTAGCCCTGGACATTTGGTTCTTCGGTTCTTTTGGTTTTTTGTTCTTTCGATTCTGAAAAAGTGGTAACCAATGGGTACTTAATAAAATTTTGTTTGGTTTGGTTTTGGGTTCACTCTTTCAGTTCTGAACTTATGGTAACCAATGGGTACCTATTCAAATTCAATTTGGTTTCGATTCGGGTACCTTTATCTATTTTTAAAAAAAAAATCAAAAAAGTCCTTGACAAAACATAAATTAATTATAACAATTGAATATGTTAATTTTTCAAAGTAATTTTAGTTCAAATTAACTAATAAATTTGGATTTATAATTATAATTTTGACTATTTAGATTATTAAATTCTATATAAATAATTATTTTATAATATATAATTGTGTTTTGGTTCTTTCGGGTAACTATTGAGTTCTCGGTTCTGCACCTATTCGGTTCTGGTTCTTTTGGTTCTTGAATTTAGGAACCATTCGGTTATATATCCGGTTCTGATTTGGTTTGGTTTCTTGTATTTCGGGTCGGTTCGGTTTGGTATTTTGGTTCTAGTTATTATGCCCAGGCCTAGTCGGACCGGTAAGGTGGGCCTATGGACTGGGAGAGGACGTGGAGCCCATCAAGGTGGCGGTCGGAGAGTTACAAGTGGTAAACCCATATGTGCGTGGAGACAAAAGGGCTCACACCATCAAGGGTGAGGATCTTCGTACGCAAGGAGGACATTGCGGTCTATTAGTAGGAGTGAATTGTAACACCCTGTTTTCAAAAAATATGATATATTGGTAGTTCATGTGCAGAGGTTTAAAAGAATAGATTTGGCCACCTATGTCACCAAAGTACACTTATCTTTTTGGTCACTTGTCCAGAGAGAACTCTATGGTTCAGTGTGCTTGAACGAGATTAGTTGAAGTATATGAGACCTTCCGGGAAATGATTTTTGGAACCGTGTGAGTAAGGACAAAACATGGGGAAAGATCACATGTCTCACCCCTCCTTTTTCTCTCATTTTCCTGATGAGATTGAGGTTTGTGAGTAGTTGGTTCGAGTCTCCTGTTTATTTGAAGTTATTCATTTTTGTCAACACCGGACCACAAATAACCGGCTCATTAGCCAAGTTCTTACATAATACATGCAGTGGAACTTGATCCCTGGATATGCAAGTGCTTATGCATTTAGTTGGTTTACCACCTTCCACTAGACTAAAAGCTACCTGCGTTTTATTTTTTTCTTTAAAAATGACATTTTCAGTTATTTTTCTACATTTTAAATATTTTTATTTAATAAATTTATGTAAGACTTGGGATTATTTATAAATTGAATTAATAAGGTAATTTTTTGGCACTCGATAACATGTTGTCTCAAAAGTTGGAGACATGTGTTATAAGTGGTATTAGAGCTGAACCTAGACGTGTGTGGAGACAAAAGGGTTCACATTGTCAGTTGTGATGACCTTGGTACTCAACGAGGACATTGCGATCTGTTAGTGGGGGTGAATTGTAACACCCTAGTTTCAGAAACTATGATATATGGTGGTGCATGCGGAGAGATTTAAAAGAATTGATTTACCACCTATGTCACCAAAGTACACCTATCATTTCAGTCACTTGTTTAGAGAGAAGAAGTAGTTAAAGGATAGGTGACCTTCCGAGAAGTGATTCTTGAAAACGTGTGAGTGAGGATAAAACACGGAGAAATATCGTGTGGTGATTTGTAGGGTTGGTAAACAAGTTTATAAAACCTATGGGACATAGGTACAGACTGTCGGACCGATAAGATGAACCCTTGGACCCAAATTAAACGTGGAGCCAATTAGGGTGGCGGTAAGGCGTTACATCATATCTCCTAAATGTGGAACATTCACAAAACTTTATCGATCTCAAAAGTAATTTGTAATTGGTTTATACTGTAATGCTTGATCTTATCTTTCTTTCCGTCTAGAGAATGTACTATCTTGTGGGATCAATACTTCTGTAATAACCATGACATGGGCAATGCGGAATTAGCAAGAAATCCACAGGTGATGAAGAAAGTTCAATCTGAAATCCGACACAAAATAGGGGAAAACGGCAGAACAAGAATCATAAGTTTAGATAAGATAAATCAACTCAATTATCTAAGTATAGTGATCAAAGAAACATGGTGGTTACATCGAGTTTTCACCTCTTATAGTACCAAGAGAAGTAACATCTGTATTCAAGATCAATGGCTACACAATTCGACCCAAGACAAGGCTTCATCTCAATGTATGGGTTATCGGCTGCAACCCTCTGATATGGAAAGATCCAAATGTGTTCTTCCCAAAGAGGTTTATGGACTGTGACATTGATGTTAAAGGACAAGAGTTTAAGGTGTTACCGTTTGGGAGTGGTCAAAGAATTCTTCCAGCAATGTACATGGGAATAATAAGGTTGAGTTTGGTCTTGCCAATCTCTTGTATCAATTTCATTGGAAGTTACCAGATGTGTGGCGTCTGAAGATATTGACATGGGTGAAGCTTCTCGACTCACTTGCCAAAAGAATCATGACCTTGTACTTGTTCCAGTAAAAACATTAAATCTTTGAATCACTAATCTCTACAAACTAAAGCGGGAGTATAATTTGGGATCCTCCTCAAAGTGCTCCTTTAAATTGACCAATTAGAGAATTTTTCTTTGGAGAAACAAAAAGAGAGCATTAAATAGGACAAATCGGTAAAAAAAAGGTTAATTTTAACTTATAGTTTTCATGCGATCCTCAGGAGAGATTTAGGCCGTCCGTCTCAACTGTCAATGTCGTCTGTCCGTTTCCAAATTAATCAAAACTACAATTAGGGAAACCAACTACTTTTTATTTTCGGATTAAGGTCAAAACATCCTCTAGTCTCCATAGCTCTCTAATGGCAGATCAAAAATTCAGAAAAATCATCTATATTCAAAACAAGGTTCTCCCTCTCACACATTAATCCTAAAAAAGTTTTCAAATTTTTTTTACTCCATCTACCCCAGAAATATTTTTTTGAGTATTTCGACGTTGGAGCTCCAGTTGTTCAGTAATGGTGGAGACAATAACATAGAAGAAGATATCTCGAAGAAGACGATATTTATTTTCTAATAATATATCATTTCATAGGGAACCTCAAAGCGGCTCTATTTCATTATATTTCATCCGTATCCTAATTCCATTCATTGTTTTCTCGAATAATTTATCAACCTTCACTAATCACTGTTTCTCTCCAATAATGGATCAAAAAAATTCAGAAAATCATCTAAAATCAAAGAAAGGCTCACTCTATCACAAATAAATTCTGAAAAATTTACAAAACTTTTTTACTCCATTTAACCTTGCAATATATATATATATATATTTGAATTTTTTTAAATAATATTTGATTTTTCTCCGTGAAAGTTCATGTTCATGCAGATTTGGATAACAGTGGTGGAAATAATGGTGTAGAAGATGATGATGTCTTGGAGAAGATGATATTTATTTTCCTAAATTTTCTCCTTATTATAGGAAGATTTTTATAATAATAATATTTACAAATTAAATAATTAATTATGATTTTTAATTATAAAATCAAAAATTTGATACTCAAAAGTAATTGATGATTATAAAATTAAAAATTATAAAATATAATATCTTAAATGTAAAGATTATTTTCTCTTATTAATCAGCATTAAACTCTTTATTCAGTTTATAAATAGATAATCTATCTAGAATTTGGATCCTATATAATTTTTTAATTTTCTGTAAACATTGTATTCAAAATTTGGTAAGTAATATCATCCTAAATTATATGCCAAAAAATTCCTAAATTTTTGTGAATGTAAACTACATATTTGTTTTTATTCATAAAAAATAAATTTGAAAATATTTTATCATTATATTTTATTGACGGTTTAAGTTTTTCTAAACACTAATAGTTGACCTAATATTCTCATCTATAAATACTCAATTTATTAGTGCATTCTCAAAGCAATTCTCTCATTCAGTATTCTCATCCATTTAGTTTTTTCGCATGGGTTCTTTTGATAATATTTCTGATCTTAAACCATTTAAATATACGTTTAAAATTCGTGTTAGAATTGCTCATGTATTGAATCCGTTTGGTAACTTTGTAAATGATACCATTGATATGATATTAACCAATGAGATGATTTGTTTAGTTATCCATGTTCATATTATGATTTTATTGTCAATTTCTTCTATGCTTATTTTATCTTTATTTTTACTTTTTGTATTTCAAAAATCTCTTATTCAAGCTTCTATAAGAACACAACATGTGCCTAAATTCCAAAATATATAAAGGTTGGTCAATGGTTATTCATTCAAAGTTTATTGTTATGATGTCACAAGGTTGTTTCAGAATACCTTTATCATCCTTACAAAATTATGATTATGTACTCAACACATTTTATTAAGTTGTCTTTTATTTCTCATACCATATATCGAAACATTGATGAAGATTGTTCTGCCTAGTATGTAAGTATTTTAACTACTATTAACATGTTTTAAATAAATTATATTTTAATTTGGTATCTCTTAAATTTACTAAATTTTTTATTTTGGTTTTTTTCAGGAGAAACCAGTTATAATATGTAATTCTTCTTTGGATTCATCCGAGCATGTAAGTTTTTCCAAATTCTTGATTTTACTATTATTAATATTTTTATTATTTTGGTTTACTTTTTAATTTCCTGATATTCTTATTATTCTCCCGTATATGCAAATATTTTAAAAATTTTCAGCAATATTAATTGTTTACCTTATATTTTAGTTTAATAACATTTTCTTTCTTTTAGAAAAAATCTATTATTACATATAATTGTTTTTTTGATTCATTCAAAAATGTAAGTATTTCAATTTTTTAATTTTTTATTATTAATATTGTTTCTTATTTTGGTTTAAGTTTTAATTTTATGAAATTGTAATTTTTCTCCCGTATATGTAAGTATTTAAAATTTAATTTTTTGGGCATATGTTTCATTTATATATTTATTTTGGTGTAGGAGAAATCTAATATAATAGATAATTGTTCTTTGGATTTATCGGAAAACATAAGTATTTTTAAATTTTTAAAATTTGTTTTATGAAATTATATTTTTTAGCATATGTTTTAGTTTAATATAATATTAACTTTTGTATTCTAGGAAAAATCAGTTATGATTTAAACAATTAAATTTTTTAGTTTAGCATATTTTTAATTTAATATATATATATATATATATATATTCTTTTTGTAAGATAAACCCATTATGATTTAAGAAATTTTAAAGTTTTTTATTTAGCATATATCTTAATATAATAAATATAATTTTTGTAGTATATTTATTATATTAAGATATATGCTAAATCAAAAACTTTAAAATTTCTTAAATCATAATAGATTCTTCTTCTTAGGACTCATCTGAACTTGTAAGTATTTTACATCTAAAAAAAATTTATGCTATTGTAGTTTATTTAACATATGTTCTACTTTAATATAATTTTAAATTTTGTTTTATAGGATAAATCTATTATGACTTAGGCAATTATAATTTTTTGTTTAGCCTCTTTCTAATTTAATATATTTTAATTTTTTATAGGATAAACCTACTATGATTTAAGAAATTTCAAAGTTTTTATTTAGCATATATTCTAGTATAATATATTATAGTTTTTGTTAAATAGGATACAATTTTTATAATAGATTATTCTTCTTTGGATTCATCCAAACATGTAAGTATTTTTAATTTTAAATATTTGTTTTATGCAATTATAGTTTTTTAGCATATGTTTTAATTTAATATATTTTTTCTAGAATAAATTTATTATGATTTAAACAATTAAAGTTTTTGATTTAGCCTATTTTGAATTTAATATATTTTAATTTTTGTTTTGTAGGATAAACCTATTATGATTTAAAAAGTTTCAAATTTTTGTTTAGGATATATTCTAATATGATATAGTATAGTTTTTGTTTTGTAGGATAAATTTTTTATAATAGATTATTCTTCTTAGAATTCATCCGAATATGTAAGTACTTTTTTGTAATTTTTAAAAAGTAATATTGTTGATTATCTGAATTATTTTTAATTTAAGTATGTGAAACCTGCTATAAGAAAATCATTGTTTTTATTCTCTTTTTAGATTTTTTTGGGTGATAATCTAGCAACCTTCACTAATCACCATTGCTCAATAATGATGGATTTAAAATTAGAAAAAATTGTATTATATTATTTAAAAACGATTTATTAACATAAGCTAATTAGTGTTATCATTGATTATCACAATAAATCACTGATTTGATTAAATCCTAAAAATATAGCAATATAATCAGTTTTCTTAATATATCTCATAATTAAGGAACTGTTCCTATTTCCACATTATGTTGATAAGATATCTTCCTTATTATGAGAATGCTATTGAACAAATTACTCAATGTCTGTTGGATATATTATAATGGATATTATCTTTTTTTTTTGTTATTTTTCTTTTGGTTTATTTTATTTTATTTTGTTTGTTGGTTTGCTTCTTAATCTACTATTCATTGTTCTCTATCATACTACTAGTTTTTATTTATATATATATATCCATATTTATTTTTCATTATCATCTATTCATTTTAATTCGCTAGTTTAATTATAGATTGCTATTATCATTTCATTACGTATATTTTTTTTGGAAAAAAGACGTATTGTTACATCATTATTACTATAATGATTTCTGTTTGAGGACTATTGGATATTAATATTTTGTTGATACAAATAATTGTATTAGGTCAAGTTTATCATTTTTTGACTTATAAACTAACAAATTGTAATGTGCACGGCCTTAATCAAATATTTTTTTCAAATTTCACATAGAGAACCCAAAAAAGAACTTTAGAATCTTAACACATATTTCGAAAATCTGAAAGGTTGATCTAAAATATTCCTTTTGGTCAAGGATAAGAATCATTCACCTTCGTTATACCACAACTTTACCTTTTATTTGTCTTTAAACGCTTAAAGAAATAACCTCTCAAAAAAAAAAATCAAGGCTCAACATCATGGCTAGAGTCCCATTTCGTGGTCATGTTGGCATTCGACTAGATTCGTGAAGGCTATTATGGAGCATACCCTTAATGTCGGGGCGATGATATTCCGATATTCTCTTTCTTTTTTTAATCTAAATATTTTTGTTTTTTGTAATCTAGTTTGTCTTCAATACTCATTTGTTTAAAAAGTTATGGTATTGCATGTTTACAATTAGTCTCGGAAAAATTTGCTAGTTTAGATCCTGAATTAAACAATTTGATAATCCTTGAAATTCCATTCTGATACACGACTACTATTGGAGAGACACAACTTGGTGACGAGGTCTGGTTTGAAGATGGGTGGAGCGAGTTTGTAGAAACTCATAACATCGCTTTAGGTTACTTAGTTCTTTTTGAGTACGAAGAAAATTCACGTTTAGATTTCTGATATTTGTCTACCATGATAAGGAGATCGACTATCCGACTCCTAACAATGAAGCGAACTCTATCACAGATCAAGGTGCATTACTTAATTATAGAGTTTGTAAGTTAGGTATTTAAAAATAATAAATACTAATTTTGAATATCTCTTATAAGTAGCTGAAGTGGAATATTAAGAGAAGTTAATCCATGGAGAACTCTAATGGAAATATGTTCTCCTTCCATACTCTTTGTTATATGTTGCTTCCCTTCTAATTCTCATCTATCTGTGTAATTTGATATTTTATTGCTTTAAATTTTAAGACATGTTAATTATCTGTTTAATTTCCTTTATATAATTATTTTATTTACTAATTTTTTCATAGTAAAAAATCATTAGAAAAAATATTTAGAATTCAATATACAAAAAGAACTCTTTCTACCCGAAGGATGGCAATTTCTGGCGTTGCCTCAACCTAATCTCCGGCGGCGAGACATCAGAGGGAGCCTCGACGGAGAAACAAAAAAGAAGGCGGCGAAAGGAGGCTAAGCCTGACTCTGAGGAGGTCCGAATACATCTATGCAAATTAGAGAAGATTCTATACTATACCAAGATCCAAACATGTTATCATCGAATAAATCAAGTCATCTCAAAGAGATCATCGATCTCGAATGAATTCAAGAACCTAAATCTCTGGAATTGCAGTTTCATTAACAAAATCATGAACTTATCACCGCCGATGTTGGCCGAAGAGAAGAGGTGGCGAAAGGAAATTGTAGCCGGTGTCGTGAAAGAGGAATTAGCAAGGAGTATACGGATCGAAATTGGGTTCTCTTTATTTTTTCAAATCACGGTCCAATTAGAGATTGAGAAGAAGAGCAATGGAGTCGGAGGTGTTAAATTAATAAAATTGAGAGTGGAGGCTACGGAGGAAAGGAGGAGGAAGGGAATTAGATCTGGTTTTGTTACAGGAGATGAATCAAGGATTCTACAAAATGTTTCTAGGTCTCGAATCGCATCTTAAGTCAAGATCAAATCCAGGAATAGAAGACACAAACAAGAAAGAATTCAGACCATAATCTGCTATAGCAAACAATCAAACTTCATTAGAGATTACAAATCCCCAATCTCAGGTATGGTGATACACTTCCGTTTTACCGGAAAAAGGATCAAAGCAGAACATCTCTTGGTATCAAATTTCTGGAAAGTTTTGATTCTTTCCTTATCCACAGAAACGATCCTGCTATGATCTGGTCAATAACTGTCAATCAAGTCTTTCCTTTTAAATCTCATTCATATTATTCAGAATTGCAGGAGAATACTTTGAAGGATTCTGAATCGTGGCATTTCAGGAAAGGGGATTTAAACCATAACACTTTCAAAGGATTCTCAAAGGATCCTACTGTCCAATATCGCATCAAGAGAAGGGAAGTAGATCATTCTATTTCCCTAGTTTCTTTGCACTTATGGGTTGGAGTTATTACGAACAAATCTGACAAGACGGAGCAATATTCTTATTCACGTTTACCTAATACCAAAGGCTTTATATATAGGTGGTTTGCAAGTTCTGACTATCTCCAAAAGCTCATAACTAAATACCATCACTTTTGCATTGCCTACAGGAAAGAGATGACTCAATTAAACATCAAGAAGAAGCAAGTCTCAAGTTCCTCGTCTGTTACAATCCCTAAGATTAAGATCCTTCGGTTTGATAACAGTGAGCTCATTGCCAAGTGTTCAAAAGTCTTGTTGGGGCGCTGTCTTAATCCAACAAAACAAGATGTTGGGGCTCTGCTTCAGCGTTTCCCAAGAATCTGGGGAATGAAAAACAGAGTCACGGGCTCAGACTTGGGATTTGGCAAGTTTCAATTCTCTTTTAAAGAGAAAGCGGATTTGGAGAAGGTTCTAAGTTTAGGTCCAACTCACTTTGATGGATGGATGATTACTCTAGGGAAGTGGATTGCCAAAGCACCAGAAGAGTATCCTTCAGTTCTGGTCATGTGGGCTATCATATCATGTGTCCCGGCAGAATACGCAGCTGAAATCGTATTCAGAGCCATTAGAGAGAAGCTTGGAAAATTCTTGTAGATTGATGTGGAGAATTCTAAAGTATTGGTGGAAGTAAATGTCATGAAAGCACTCATTCTCAAAATTGCTGTGGATTTTGGAGATGGAGAAGACACCATGATTCGTATCAAGTATGACAGACTCTAGGAGATTTGTAGTTACTACAACTACATCAATCACGATGTTTCCAAATGCAAGAGATTGATGATACATGAACAACATGATGGAGAAGCTGAAAGACATGAAAGGTATGATCGATTTTCCAATAGTAACCAAAGTTTCAAAGGAGCATCATTAAATAACCCTCGAGCTGAGCCTTATTACCGTGGAGACAGGAATGTAAGACCTAGAAACTTTGATCAATACAGATCCAATCGTCAAATGATAAAGCAGGAAACTCAGTTTATCTAGAAGATAACAAGAGAGCAAGAGAAGAAGAAGGGCCCGATTGGAAAGAACCAAGAAGAGAAAGCTGCAAGCAAGAATAACAGACAAGATTCACAAGAAGAAGGCAATCTTGTGCAGCAAATTAAACTCAACACCGAGCAAGTCGATGAAGTGGAGGCAGCTCAATCCTCTTCGAAAAAACCAAGATATCTAAGGAATTAACTACTGATCCTGAGGTAAATTCTGCCCATCATAAGTCTCTAAATCTGGATAATGATGCTGTTGCAAGTCACGAAAAATTGGTAAAAGAAATATCACAGGGAGAGGATTATGATCCAATGCAATGTGATTTATTTTCTGATAGTAAAACCATCTCTGATCATGATAAAGGAATCACTCTTCCAGAATATGAGATTCTAAAAAAACAGGAATACAGATTGATAATCTTGGAGGAGAAAGAAGAGATGATGGGTAATATTGAGAGGATCAATAAGATGTCCAAGCCACCTCTTCCTCAGTTGAAGTCGACAAGTATTGAAAGCATATCAACTACATCTCAAGAGGGTTCCAAGAAGGGGATCAAAGCTGCAGCAAATATAAGAGGAGTCACCTCTAGGAAGCAGAATTTGGTTAACTCTGTGGAGACAGGTCACAAGAAGTCAGAAAAGAGCAAAAAGGTGAGCAAAAATGTGAAGAGCAAGGAAGATGGCGACACATTCCATCTATTGGCATCGGCCAATTAAACTCATCTATCTCTTTCTTATGGTTGAAGTCTTTATAAGGTTTTGGTTTCAGATTTCCATTTTTTTGTTCTCAGAAACTTGGTCTTCATTTTTCAGCTTAATAACTCAGGATTTTTCTTTCATTTCTGTGTATTTGGCAATCACATTATCTATTCGATTTTAGCAAGTATTACATTGGTGTTTCTAGAAACGATGGCTCTATATCTAATGATGCGGGCAAGGCCAATTCATATAATCATATTGAATAGATGGATGGTCATTCTTATTTTAATAATATAGCAAGAAACAATTACGTCTACCGCAATCACAATATATACAACCATGGCTAGATAAAAATTTGATAGTGAAAGGACATCGTACCTTAAATATTCTTATAACGATAATGTATGATTAAAATACTATCATGGAATTGTCAGGGCATTGGGAGCCCAATTACTTATAACCATCTAAAGGATATATATAAAAATGTAAAGTTTGACCTATTATTCTTAATGGAGACCAAGAAAAAAGATGATTATTTAGAACCGCTACTACCCAAGTTTCATATGGATAATATGATTACAGTCAAACCTATTGGTACAAGCAGATGCCTCGCACTAATTTATAACAACTCCCATAATGTAATACTTAATTACAAGGACAAAAATCTAATTGACATTTCTCTTGAGATTAAAGGAAAGAAGACCTTTCTTTCTTTTGTATATGGGAATCTAGTACACCACCTACAGGAACAAGTATGTGAGAGACTAACAAGATTTGGGATACAAAGAAATGATCCATGGTTCGCAACGGGTGATTTTAATGAAATTTCCGGTCATCATGAGAACCAAGGCGGGAGAACAAGAAGCCTATGCTCTTTCGTCCCTTTTAATACAATGATTCAAAACTGAGGTTTTGTTGAGTTTCCTTGCATCGACAACACCTGGTCTTGGAGAGAAGTTCGACAAAACAAAATCATTCCATGTAAACTGGACAAAGCTTTCTGGAATGAAGAATGGCATTCTTTGTTCCCTAATACATCAACCGAATATTTACAAATGGTTGGATCTGATCATCGACCGATAGTAGTCAAATTGGAAAGCAAGAACTCTTGTAGACGTGTTGGCTTCAGTTTTGATAGAAGATGGATTGGAAAACCAGGATTCGACAAGTGTATTTCCTCTGGTTGGACTAGATATGCTCACCTTCGGGAAAATAGCATTAAACACAAAATCTCAAATTGCAGACGAGAAATATCATGTTGGAGGAAACGACATGTAAATAATGGAAAAGATAAGATTGAGGAACTAAAATGCAAGCTTGAAGATATGAAGAACTCAAACAATGTAAGAACTGATGATATTAACAAAGTAGTACACGATCTAGGTTTAGCACTATAAAGAGGAGGAAACATATTGGAGACAAAAAAGTCGAACACAGTGGCTTCAACAGGGAGATAAGAACACAAATTTTTTTCATGCCATAACAAAACAAAGAAGAGCTAAGAACAGGATTGTCGGACTTTTTAACAACGATGGACGATGGGTACACAAAGAGGAGGACATAAAACTAGTAGAAACTCATTTTTTTGGAAATCTTTTTACCTCAAATGGGACTACAGAATTTGAAACTTCTCTCAATGGAATTGAACCCTTAGTTACACCAGAGATGAATACCAAGCTTTTTGAGAAAACAACACAAGTGGAGGTTAAAAGAGCCTTATTTCACATGGACCCTGGGAAAGCTCCAGGTCCAGATGGAATGACAGCCCTATGTTTCCAACAATCATGGGAACTTATCAAGGATGATCTGGTTAAACTAGTCAATGATTTTTTGGAGACGGGTCTATTTGATCGGGACCTGAACAAGACAAACATCTGCCTAATTCCAAAGTCATCTAGACCTACAATTATGGCTCAGTTTCGCCCAATTAGTCTATGTAATGTGATTTACAAATTAATTTCTAAGGTGGTTTGTTTAAGACTTAAGAAATTAATGCCCACCCTAGTATCGGATACACAATCGGCTTTTGTGTCAGGGCGTTTAATTTTAGACAATATTCTAATTGCTCAAGAGATGTTCCATGCTTTAAAAACAAACAAGAAGGTGAAAGGATCCTTCATGGCGATCAAGACGGATATGAGCAAAGCATGCGATCGTATTGAATGGGGTTTTTTAGAAAAATTGTTAACAAAACTTGGTTTTCAAGATAGATGGGTACAAGAAATAATGCACTGCGTATCGTCAGTACAATATTCTGTACTAATTAATGGGGTCTCTAGAGGAAGAATAAAGCCTCATCGCGGATTAAGGCAGGGTGACCCTCTATCACCCTATTTATTCATACTATGCACTGAAGCGTTGATTGCAAAACTCAAGCAGGTGGGTCAACAACGACAATTAATGGGGCTTTCAATAGCAAGAACAAGTCCGACCATTTCCCATCTTCTATTCGCATACGATAACTTATTATTTTGTAAGGCTGATCCTTCAGAGGCTTCAAAGATATTAGAAGTACTTACAGAGTATGAGAAGGTATCGGGGCAACAGATAAACTACTCAAAATCTTCTATACCGTTCGGAAAAGATGTTGACTTTTTGGCAAGACAGAACATAAAGAATATACTACGGATATATAATATTGGAGGTATGGGATCCTACCTTGGGCTGCCTGAAGGACTAGAAGGAGCCAAGACCAAGATTTTTGCATTTGTTAAGGAAAAAAATAGACGCACGAATTAATTCATGGTCAGCCAAGTTTCTATCTAAAGGAGGGAAAGAAGTCTTAATTAAGTCAGTCCTTGCGGCTATACCCTCGTATATCGTGTCATGTTATCGTCTCCCTAAGACAATCACTTCAAGGATCACCACAGCCATTGCAAATTTCTGGTGGCAGACATCGAGTGTAACTCAAGGCATTCATTGGGTCAAATGGGAATGTTTATGCAAGTCTAAAGAAGAAGGGGGTATGGGATTTAGAACAATATAGGAGTTCAGCTCCGCTCTATTAGCAAAGCAATTGTGGAGACTGTTGAACCATCCAGAATCCCTTTTGACAAGAATACTCTGAGGGCGCTATTTCTCGGGATCATCACCTTTAGTACCAAGAAGATCATACTTACCATCTTATGGGTGGAGAAGTATCATATCTGCAAGAGCACTAATCATGAAGGGTCTAATAATGCGGGTAGGGAATGGTGAGACCATCAGAGTATGGAGAGACCCATGGATACTGGATGTCAATCCAAGGCCAGCTAGGGGAGATGGGTCTCATGTTCACCCAGATCTACTTGTGTCGGATATCATAGAACTTATATCCCAAAGCTAGAGAGAGCCTTTAATTAGGCAGATGTTTGATCCAAGGGATGCAGATCTCATTCTGAGCATTCATCTACCAAGACAACAATCAATGGATAAATTTCGATGGCACTATACCAAGTCGGGTTTGTATACTGTTAAATCTGGATATTGGGCAGAATATAACGTCTCTCAAATGACTTTAGTTTCGTTTGGCCCACACATTCATGATCTACAATCCCAAGTCTGGAAATTACAAGCACCTTCAAAAATAAAATACTTTGTTTAGCAGGCTTTGTCAGGTCAAATCGCGGTTAAAACCAAGTTATTACATAAGGGGATTAACTGTGATAAACATTGCCTAAGTTGCGGGGCAGATGACGAAACTATTAATCATGTGCTGTTTGAATGCCCACCAGCCATTCAAGCCTGGGCACTATCTAAGATTCCAGCAGGCAGAAATTTCCCTGGACCTTCTCTATTATCAAACATACATTACCTTCTTCGAGGAATAGATCGCTCTATAGATTTGAAAAGCATACCGTGGATTCTATGGTTCTTATGGAAAGCTAGAAACGATAAAGTATTTAACAATAAGACGACTTGTCCAAGAGATTTAATTACAGCAGCAGAATCAGAAGCCGAGATATGGGCATCAGCCCAACGAGAAAGTCCCCATCTTTAGAGTAGTAGTGCAATAAATTTTGGAAATCTCAGTGATCGCGCAAGTAGACCATTGATTGGAAACCCAGCTTTTACAGGATATCGGTGCATGACAGACGCGTTATGGAAGGACTCAGATTTATATACAGGCTTGGGATGGTATGGCTTTCCGTTCGACAGTGGTGGAATTAACATGGGGGCACAAAGCATCAGACGTAGCCTCTCCGCCCTACATGCCGAATTTAAAGCACTTTTATGGGCTATGTCTTGTATTCAATCATTGCAGATCTCGGAGGTAGATTTCCTGGTAGACTGCTCGGAGTTAGTCAAGATGCTAGAGGAACCAGATGGATGACCTGCATTTCAACCGTATCTAGACGATTTTTTAAGCCTGCGCAGCGGTTTTCTTTTGTGTTCTGTTGTAGGGATCACTCATGCATTAAATTACAAAGCTGATAGTCTAATCCGTAGTATTAGAAGGTTATCTAGAGCTCAAGCCTTTGTAAATGATGTACCCAGACTCTGGTCCCGGTTTATATGATTTGAGTTAAGTTGACAAAAAAAATCATTAGAAAACAAAAAAAAATTAATTGTTACTAAAATAAAACACATTAATTTCTTCATATTTATATCAATTATATGATGTCCTAGGTGATTGCAAGTGTTTAGGTTTTGATGAATCTTTTGTATATGTATAGTTATTTATATTTGTTTACAATTAGTATCTTCTATTTGTTTTATTTATTTATAATATGTATTTATTTATTTAGATGAATTGTCTAATTCTTTTAAAATATAAATAAAAACTGAATAAGAAAAACAAAGGAAAATAATCCAAATAAAAATGAAAAAACAATAGAAATAAATAAGCAACACAACAAAATAATTACCAGAAATTATGTTCGAATAAGTAGCTTCTATCCAGAAGACAGATGATTTGTGTATTAAACCCAATCCAAAGATGTTTATTGATTTGTGTATTTGTCTTCTCTGAAATATATGTATTTATATAAAGATCATATTAGACATATATACATTAATTGTTTTTAAAATATAGGAAATATGCTAACTAAACTTATTTTTCGGTAATTCAAATATTCAGTTTCAATATTAGTTATATTTGAATTCTATAAGAACACTTTTCAATTAGATGTATATGTGGAATATATAGAAAAGAATTAAATTATTATTAGTGAAATAAATTCTGTTCATGCTTAATGATAGTTGTTTACATTTTTAAAATCTGATAACATTAAATTGGTTTCGACTAATATGGATTGCTTTCCCTAAATCATAGTTCACTATTATTGTTCGTAATATTCAATTTCGAGAATATATCAAAAGATTTATTTCACCTAACATATATTTGGAGATAGTTTATCTTTGTAATGATATTATCATTGTATTCCGATAAGTTTTTCGTTAAGTCCAAAATAAATAAACATTGTGTATGTCATACTTATAAATAGATATTTATTTTTTTGTTTCCATATTATTTTGTAGGTGTTTTCTGTTCTTCGTGATCATATTATACATCTTCTATCATGGTTTTACCGGATGATATTAAGATTACCATAGTATCTTATTGTGCTTCCTCTTCCATCAAAACTATTATTATCCTTAGATTAGTGTTGAAGAAGTTTAAGGCTATATGTGTGGAATTTAATTGCATTGGATCAAGTCTACAAATTTTACTTAAGCCAACATATTTAAATATCTATGGCTTTAGAGCCCAAACAAACCCCAATTTTTTTATTTCTTTTTATAACAATTTAATAAATGAACATAATTTTTTCAAATTTTTTATATCAAATATAGAAAGAACTTTGAAATCTTATCACATTTTTTGAAAATTCAAAAGTTGAGTCATAATATTTTTTATTGTCAAGAGTAATAATTATTTGCATTTTGTTATAGCATAACTCTTTGCTTTCCATTATTTCTTCTAAAACAGAGAGAAAAAAGTTCTATAAACAAATCTCTAATTCTATACTGAACAACATGGTTAGAGTCAAAATTCGCCGCCAAGATGGATATACTAATAGATTTATAAAAATTATTATGTTGGATTCCCTTGAAATAGGGGCTATGATAATCCAATCTTCTCTTCACTGTTTTTTTATTTCTTTGATCATTTATCGTCTTTTGTCATGTAATTAGTCCTAAAATACTCATTTCGTTTTAAAATTCATGGTATAGGATATGCACAATTAGTCTCGGATGAATATGTTAGATTAGCTCCTGAATTAAACAATGTGATAGTGCTTGAAACTCCATCGGGATATGCGTCTACTATTGGGATTACATATTTAAGGGATGAAGTTTGGTTTCAGGATGGTTGGAATGAGTTTGTAGAAACTCAATCCATCACTTTAGGTTACTTTCAAGTACAAAGGAAATTCACGTTGCAAAGTTATAATTCTCGGTTCCAATGATAGCGAGATCCACTATCCGGTTCCTGGCGATGAAGTGAGCTCTATTACAAATCAAGGTGCATAATTAATTTTGGAGTTTGTATGTTTGTTTCTTTCTAATGATAAATGTTTATTTCAAATATCTCTTATAGGTAACCCAAGTGGAAATATGGAATAAGAAGATAAGACCTTGGTGAAAAATAATAGCAATATGTTATTTTCCTATTTTAGTTTATCTATGAGTTACTTTACTTTTATCTCTTATCTATCATTTTAATTTTTAATTGTATCTTTCTATGTTTACTATTAATAATCTATTTAATATGTCTAAAATTAGTAGTTTATTTACATGTTCATTCTAATGCTTTGCTTGATATTTCAAAAATCTTATTAAATTTGCCCTCTACCATATATTTTGAAATTGTTTATTTTTTGCATTATGTTGAACGATAATGAATATTTCTCAGAATAATCACCAACTAAAAAACAAAAACAAAGAAAAGTTAAACAGTATTAAATTTTGCACATATATTTCCTAATATATATACCATTTGATAACAATTCGATATTATATATAAACTTCTAAGTATCGGTTTCAAAATATTAATGAGAATTGTAGATTAATAACTGTTACAAAATAATTGAAACAACATATATAATTAACTAATGAAACCACACTTATAACTTCTGATATATTATATTCTAGATAAAAAAGTAAAAAAAAATTATTAAGTGATATCTTTATTAGCTGTTTTGAGAAACATGCAATAATTTCGTGTATTATTTGTTCTACCAAATATATTTTTATTTATCGAAAGAAATATTCATTAATATCAAAAAAAAGAAATATTCATTTATTTATTTTTAATGCGTCCTAACAATATTCAATCTGGATACTTTCTGTTTATAAAATTTAGAAAAATGCAATATATAGTATATTCTTTTAAGAAAAAATGTCTAACCATAAAACACAGCTTATAATTATGGTTCGTAATATTCAATATTGTAATTTATGTGAAATATTGATACTAGCAATAAATAAATAAAAAACTCCAAAGTTATCATTTCTCACATGTAATATATAGTTGGAAATAGTTTATTTTCGTAGATATATCTTCTTTTATATTTTATTATATACGAAATGAACAACAAATATTTGAATCTTTGATATCTTTATTGTTGGGGGTTAACCCCATAACTCGGCCCAGGCCCATATTCAGTGGAGGATACATATAAACCCAACCTGGGTCCAGGCCCAAAATCCAAATTTGAAAGTCAAGCCCAAGTCATAACTGGCCCATATCCAGTTGAACCGACGTCAAGGTGTACGACACCCTATAAAAGGGAGATGAACAGTCGCTAGCAGGGGCAGTTTTTCACCTGGATACTTTCCCGAAATGCATGTGTAAATGTACCAAGCCGAGCTCGAAATCTTATAATAAATAGAGTTCTGCCCTCGTTATTCTGCAGTCAACATTTTTCATAAGATCCTTAAAATCCCTAATCAAAAGACCGACCCGAAGATAAGTACAAACAATTGGCGCTCAAGAGAGGGTACTAAAGATTCTTAGGAAAAATGACCGAGCAGAATACCACCGACCAGAGAACCGAGTCACCGACGCCATTACGAGCAGTTGACTTCCCACACTTAACCGACGTCGAAATAGAGCTCGACGCTAATATCAAGGAGTCATTGAGCTCGGAGAAAGTACAAAGCATAGCAGATTCGCTCTTCGCACTAATAGAACGAATGGAAAGGCTACCGACCGATCGGAGAAAACTTCCGAAATGGTGAATCAACTCCG
>OVBA01003498.1:0-27719 GCA_900406435.1 Lepidium aucheri | reverse complement strand
GTAGGAGTACAATTGGTTTCTCATCTTCAAATAAGAGTAATACAGCCATTCATCCTTAACTAAAGGCATAGGCTCTCTTCTCTCTTTGCCATCTACCTATATCTACCACATATTTAGTTGACAAGCAAAACTGGGCCCTTAAAAGGCCCTTATTTGTTAAAGCGAAACCAGTTGTGAGTTTTGTATCCGAATTGTATTTTTCTCGAAACGAATTAGATTCCAATTTTTAAGGCCACACACAAAAAAAAAAAAACAGAATCATATTCCACACAGTCTACCTTGAAAATAGTTTGTTGTTTGAACAGGTCTTCCAAACAGATAGCATCTTAGTTTGCAGACTAGTTCACTCGTGAGCTAAGGTCAAGTTTCAAAATCTGATTTGTCTTTTTTCTTCTCCAACAATTAGATCCATAAAATTAGTGCTTACGTAACTAGTGAAGTCGAATTTATAGACTATAACATTAGCAATACAAAATTGAATAACAAAAACAAATTTTGTAAAGATATAACATTTCATTAGCAATATAACCCAGTCTTTTGTAAAGAAACAAGTTTAAAATAGCGCATCGAATGTATTACATTGAAGTAATGATAATTGCATATGAAAAATCAGAACCCTAGGCGGATTAATTGTTTTTCTGGAGCTCAGGTGACGACATCATCTTCTTAAACTCCTCAAAATTCACATTTCCATCGCCGTCAGAATCCACACGTCCGATCATTTTCACGCAATCTTCAAGGGAACAAGACATACCCAGACGAGTGAGAACCTTGTGGATCTCAGTAGATGAGATCAAACCATTTTTATTCTGATCGTAGAGATCAAAGGCCTCACGGATCTCTGCGGCTGAGGAAGATTGTTGGCAGATGGTTGCAAACTCTTCTAAGTTAATGAAACCGTCACGATCGATATCGATGTCGTCCAATAAGTTGTTGAGCTCCGACTCTGTGTACGTTGTTCCCATCGACTCGAAAACTTTTCCGAGCTCTGAAACAGAGATTTTGCCGTCGCCGTTGGCATCGAATTTGTCGAAGACCTTCTTCAGTTCTGCATCCGTAGCCGGTGTCGTGGATTCAAGATTTGCGTTCGCCATTTTTGGTTTTGTAAAGTTATGGATTCTGAAGTTCTTTTTTATAGAGTTTCGTGATAATCGCTTTCGGTCGATGCTTTTTTTTACTTTTTTTCTACGATGCTCGATGCCTTTTCTATGGCTACCCTTCATGGCTCTTTAAATTAACTATAAATACTTATTTCTATTTTCGTTACCTAATAGTAAAAGTTATATTCGAGAGAAAAACAACTTTCGTCGTGTCCATTTTTATATCATTTTCCATCAAATTTAATTTTACAAAGTCTTACTCTTACTCCCACATATAGTGGTGGACTTGAGTCCATGAAATCTATATATATATATATAGTTATGTTTCTGTTAGAATTATTTGAATGAGAAATAGAAGTCTTAATTGTTATTGTTAGTTACAAATTTTGTAACTTCAAAATCTTTTCCATTAAGGAGAATTATCTCATAATAATGTGAAATAATTGTAAAAGATTTGTCATTCATGTCTCTTTTGACTCTATATATAGTGTTTTGATCTCTAGATCAAAGAAAAAAATAACAATTTATTTTCTTCTCCCTCACAAAACAAGTTTTCTCAAGAGAGTATAGAGTAGTGTTTTTTGGTTCATAGATTCTATAAAAGAGTGAAGCTTTTATAGTCTTATATGTGATTGTATCATGGGATTCAAAGGCTCTAATTTAACCACCTCACTGTGGGAGCTCTTTTGGATTCAGAAAAAAGAGTTATTTCTTGACTTCACATCTTATTTTTCCTTTAAATTATTCTTAGAATTATTAATTGGTTTGATTCTTTTTGTAAAGTGCTTATATCAATTAATCGATATTATTTGTGAACCTTACAGTCTGAATCCAAAAGATCTGAGGATCATATCCATCAATCTTTTTATTTTCGTTTTTACAGAGGAAAATAAATCCCAGAATTTGTTCTTCGTGTTCTTGCTTTTGGTCACTTTTGATCCATAAAATAGAAGTAATCCGAAGTTAAATCTGTTTGTGGTTAATTCTGGTTCACATTAAGTAAACCGGATTTAATTACACAATTAATCATAACCATATTCAATTTCGGTCCAAATTAAGTGAACCTTGGTTCTTTGGTCCAAATTGATTTCATACTTAAACCAGATTAAATTCTGGTCCAAATTAAGTGAACCAAGTTATCCTGGTCCACATCAATTTCATCTGGTTTTCTAATTGTTGGTGTATTGGTTTTGAAAACCAATTATAAATCAATTTGTTTTGACTTTTACGGCAACAAAAATAATAATAGTATATATATATATTTCAACCAATTAATTTTGGTGGTACTTTCTACTTTGACATTTTTTGGGAGTGGTCCACCATTAATTGAGCGAGAATCCATAGTTCCACACCTCATATTAACGGATTTATGTGCGGTCGTCATAGAAAGTCACATAGATGAAGAAAATCCAATGGAGTGGTGGTATGACACGGGTGCTACGACACACATATGTGTTAACAGTGATATGTTTTGTACTTATAATAAGTACACAAACGACACCTATCTTTTGATGGGTAACGTCTCCCACTCCAAAATCGAAGGCGTTGGCCAAGTGGTTTTGAAAATGATATCGGACATAGAGATTACTCTCTTCAATGTGAAACATGTACCCGAGATGAGAAAAAATTTGATCTCAGGATCATTGATGAGCAAACACGTATTTGACATCACTTTTTCATCGGATCAGTTAATCCTTAGAAAAAATGGGGTGTTTATTGGGAAATGTTATGTCTCAAAAGGATTAGTCAAAATGAGTGTAATGACAATCCACAAAAATGATAGGGCTTCGACCTCCACAAATGATGTAACTATCTCCAATAATAAGAACTCATTTGTTTATGTGGTTGAGTCTTATAATCATTGACACATGCTACTAGGACATGTGAATTCTAAATCCATTGAGAGATTGATGAATTTGAATCTAATTCCTAAATGTCCAATAAATAAAAACAAATGTGAAATATGTGTTCAAGCAAAACTCACTAAAACACCATCACCTCAAGTAGAAAGAAATACTGAACCTCTCGGACTAATCCACACAGATTTATGTGATCTCAAATTAGTTCCTAGTCGAGGTGGAAAGAAATATTTTGTAACGTTCATAGACGATTCACAAAATATTGCTATGTATATCTTTTACATAGTAAAGACGAAGTTTTGGAGAAATTCAAAGAATACAAACTTGAAGTTGAAAATCAACTATCACGATCTATAAAAATTGTTAGTAGTGATAGAGGAGGCAAATATGATGGTCCGTTCAATGCTTTTTGTCGAGAACATGGCATTATCCATCAAACCACCGCTCCATAGTCACCAGAATCGAATAGTGTTGCGGAACGCAAAAACCGCAATCTTAAAGAGATGATGAACGCTATGCTCCAGGAATCTGGTACACCCCAAAATCTGTGGGGGAAGCATTGCTTACATCAAATTATTTTGAATAAAATATCACACAAAGCTACAGGCAAAACTCTTTATGAGCTTTGGAAAGGTAAAGTATCTTCGTACAAATACCTCAAAGTGTGGGGGTGTCTCACGAAAGTTTCTGTACCACCTCCTAAAAAGGCCAATATAGGTCCAAAAATGTGGAATGTATTTTCTTTGGTTATGCACACAATAGTAGTGCTTATCGATTTTTGGTATGGCATTCAGAAATTTCTGATATCCACAAAAATACGATAATGGAATCTCGAAATGCTTCATTTTTCAAAAATGTTTTCCCGTGTAAACCGATTCAATCCTTGAAACGGACACATGAAGAACCAAGCCCTCCAGATGCAAATCAGGCAAGCACGTCTGGTATAAGCATACCAGATCCCAAGCCTATCCTTAAACCTCGTAGAAGTAAACGCGCCCGAAAAGAAAAATCTTTTGGTAGTGATTTTTTAATGGTGCTGCTTTTAGAGAATGAACCTCGAACTTTCTATGAAGCAATGCCCAAACCTGAGTCGGCCTTATGGAAGGAAGCAATCAATGGTGAGATGGAATCCATCCTCCAAAATCATACTTATGAAATCACTGACCTACCAGAAGGATTTAAAGCACTCGGTAGTAAATGGATTTTTAAAACAAAACTCAAAACCGATGGCTCTATCGTTATATATAAAGCTCGCCTTGTAGTACAAGGTTTTCGGCAAAAAGAAGGTTTAGATTTCTTTGACACCTATTCTCCGGTGACAAGAATCACTTCGATACGTATGTTAGTCGCTATTGCCGATTTACGTGATCTAGAAATACATCAAATGGATGTAAAAGCTGCTTTTCTAAATGGTGATTTAGAAGATGAGATTTATATGAAATACCAGAAGGCTTTGTCGCTCCTGGACAAGAACATAAAGTTTGTCATCTTGTCAATCGTTTTATGGGCTTAAGCAAGCACCAAAACAATGGCATGAAAAATTTGACAATGTCATGATGACAAATGGGTTTCAAATTATTCAATGTGATAAGTGCATATACATTAAAAAATCTTAGAGGGCATACGTTTTGTTGTGCATGTACGTTGATGACATGCTCATTCTCGGTAGTAACAAAAACATAATCCAACAGACTAAGAACTTGTTTAATACCCAGTTTGTCATGAAAGACATGGGTCTTGCTAATATCATTCTCGAGATAAAATTAACTCGTACCTCTGAAGGTTACACTTTGTCACGAACTCATTATGCAGAAAAATTCTACAACGAATTAAGAATTATACAAATGGTACTGCAAAAACTCATGTGGACTCTCACCTTCACCTAACCAAAACTTCAGGTGAAGCAATTTCAAATATTGAGTATGCGTGTGTATTGGCAGTCTCATGTACTTGACCAATTGTACTAGACCTGATTTAGCACATGCAGTCAATGTGTTGAGTCGTTGTACCAGTAATCCTGGTCATAAGCACTGGAAAGGCATAAGCAGAGTATTGAACTACTTACAATATTCTAAAAGTTATGGCTTGCACTATGGTAAAGAACCGGCTGTGCTTGAAGGATACAGTGATGCCAATTGGATTTCTGATTCCAAGAATTCCAAGTCCACAAGTGGATATGTATTTACACTTGGCGGTACAGCAGTATCTTGGAAATCTTCAAAACAAACTTTGTTGGCTCGATCAACCATGGAATCGTAGTTTATTGCTCTAGACAGAGCTGCAGAAGAAGCAAAATGGCTACGTAATTTTTTAGAAGATGTTCCTATGTGGGAAAAATCAGTCCATGCTATTAGAGTACATTGTGATAGTCAATCGGCTATTGCTCGAGCACACAATACTTTCTAGAATGGTAAGTCTCGTCACATTCGTCGACGACACAAGACCATCAGACATTTGGTTTCGAGTGGATTAATCAAAATTGATTATATTAAGTCTGCTAATAACTTAGCAGATCCATTCACAAAAGGCCTTGCAAGAGACCAAGTGCTGAAATCGTCTAAAGGAATGGATTTAAAGCCTGTTGACACAACGTCTATATGATGGATACCCAACTTATACAACTGGAGATCCCAGGAGATAGGTTCAATGGGACAACCAAGTCACATAGATTGTTACTAAAGCACGACATTACCATTCCTAAACGACAATTATCGTGTCTAGCAACAAAAATTAAAGGTTAAGCGATGCTTTTAATGATCAAAATAGCTTTGATATATTCAGTGGAGTCGTGAATGCTACTTCTTAAAACAATGCTATTACATGAATCACCTAAAGAGTGTGAAATGAGACCGTTTCTAGGAGAATTTATCCAGACAAAATTCTCTAAGTTCACTCATGAAATTACCAGGCAAGTTCAAGGCCAAAATGAACACAATAGAGAACCTACTACTTTACCAGAAATAACACTGCGTTATACATGTTGTCTCGGTTTACATAAAATTCTGGAAAGTTCATGACATCATGTTCACTTTCTAACCAAGTAAGCCCGATAGATATTAACTATGACTGGTTCAAAAATACTACCAGCTCAAACACAGTGGCTTTTCGTCTATACTCTCGTCAAGCGTTTTTATCGAGTCAGTCTTTTCGAGTCAGTATTTTTTTTTTGCGTCTATAGAATTCGTCGTTTCTTTTTTTAGTGCGTCATATTTCTATTCATGTGGGGGATTGTTGGAATTATTTGAATGAGAAATAGAAGTTTTTGAACTTTGCAATTATTATTGTTTGTTACAAATTTTGTAATTTCAGAATCTTTTCCATTAAGGAGAATTATCTCATACTAATGTGAAATAATTGCAAAAGATTTGTCATTCATGTCTCTCTTGACTCTATATATAGTGTCTTGGTCTCTAGATCAAAGAAAAACAACAACAATTTATTCTCTTCTCCCTCACAAAGCAAGTTTTCTCAAGAGAGTATAGATTAGTGTTTTTTGGTTCATAGATTCTATAAAAAAGTGAAGCTTTTATAGTCTTATATGTGATTGTATCCTGGGATTCAAAGACTCTAATTTAACCACCTCACTGTGGGAGCTATTTTGGATTCAGGAAAAATAGTTATCTCTTGACTTCACATCTTTTTTTTTCCTTTAAATTGTTTTTTGAATGATTTGCTGGTTTGATTCTTTTTGTAAAGTGCTTATATCAATTAATCGATATTATTTGTGAGCCTTACAGTTTTGTAAAATTTAGATAAAATAAAATCATGAAAAAAATCTATGAAAATCAACGTTAATATGAGTATAAGTTATTAAGTAGGTCCTAAATTTTTAGAGTTCTCACACTTAAAAACTCTTATCAAATACATGTTGGGAATTTATCTTGAAAGTTTTAGAATAATCCATTTTAAAGCTCTGGAAAATCAGAGATGTCTTACTTCACTTAGCAGAAAACACTGATGATTCAAAACCGAGAAGTGATGCCGAATGTCTTGCAATAAGTGAAACACATAGAATTGATGATTTAAGTTTTTTTGGTATGATTATACGGTATGATATTTTGTTTGTGCTTAACACAATAAGCAAGAAGTTACAGTTTGAATATATTGATATCAATGATGTCATTTCTCAATTAAAAATGTTAGTTTTTTCAAAACTACAGAGATACTGGTTTTCAAGAAACAAAAGGTGAATGTTGATATTGCTATTGATATTGAACCTATATCTCAGAAGAAGACCAAGTGCCTTATACAAAGAAGAACATATTTTCATGAAGAACCACAAAAAAGTGATGATGCCAACCCCATTTTACGCTTAGAGGAGGATTTCAGAATTAATTGTTTCATCAAAATCGTTGATCAAACTTTGGTTTCTTTCCATACAAGATTACAATTGTCCCTAGAGTATGAAATTATTTTGAAATTTTGTTAAGTATAGAGAAGTTAAATTCAACACCTTATGATAGTTTGAAGACGTCATGTACTAAACTTGAAACTTTTCTTAAGCATGGAGAAATTTCAGATATTGATGGGAATGATTTATTTCTACCCAATCATTTGAAGAAGACTGCAGAAGTATTTGATTTTTTGAAGAGATTAAAGGATTGTTATCCTAATGTATGAGTTGCATATAAGATAAGAGATTCAAGGATTGCTATCCTAATGTATGAGTTGCATATAAGAAAAAGCTCACAATTTCGGTTTTAGTTGCTTCAGCTGAAAGAAGTTTCTCTAAATTGAAACTGATAAAGTCTTACCTACAATCGACTATGTCACAATGAAGACTAAATGGATTGGATATGTCATCAATAAAAAAAAGTATGTTAAGAAATCTTGATTATGCAACTATGGTGAATGATTTTGCAGAGAAAAATACAAGAAAAATTATGTTTCAGAAACATAGTTATTAATTTGATATTTCTTTAACTCTTTTACATTTTGAATATGGCTCCATAAAGTTCGGGTCCGGCTCTACCCACACAGTACACGTTTTATTAAAATGTGGTATTAGGAAATTTTTTTGTTAACTTATCAATTTTTATTGACTTATCAATTAAGTTTTTTGTTGCTTCACTAATTACATCAAAATGTTTTGTAAATCGAGTTATTTTTGAACTGTGATTAATTTTTTTAAAAAAATTTTGACAATTAAAAAATTAGCAGTGCGATGAAACTAGCTCAATCAACAAAAGTTCGTAATTTAATTAGTAAATCAATAAATATTTGCGATTAAATTGATAAGTCAACAAAAATTTACGATTGAATTCATCTTTTTAAAAGTTAGTTTTCTTTAACGATCAAATTCATAATTTAACTTTGTTTAGCTATAAAATACTAATACACAATAAATTAAGGATCATTTTGTAAAGAAAAAGTCTTATTCAAATTGAATAGTTTATCTCCAAATTTACAGAGATCCTAAGTAGAATTTGAAGCAACGGTTTGGTTCCTTGTGCAAGATGTGAAAGTTGCATAATATTTTGCGATTATAGGCTTATGTATTTTTATGGGATAGGGTCTCTTGACCTTTGATAGTTTTATCTGTTTTCACATGATATTGGTGCTATATTGATGGTTCCTAAAAGGATTAACAATTATATTCAGGTATATGGTGGTTCTGTTTCGCTGATGGAATAGAAAGAACTTGCGAAGGAGCCAACATGATGAAGAGAAGTCTTTCGCCTCTTCACACCAAGTTGAAGCTTTGTTATGGGCGATGACATGTATGATTTTCCTAGAGATGACAGAAATGATGTTTGCAACACACAATACAGAAATTTTAAAAATTATGTCTAGTTCAAAAGAATTACCATCTTTTACTCCTTATCTAGAAGATTTTACAAGGCTGGAGAGTCTTTATTATGATTTTCCATCTAATTGATAAGTCAACAAAAAAATTCTGAATACCATATTTTTATAAAACTTTTGTTCACAATTAAAAATTAACAGTGGGATGAAACTAGCTCAATCAACAAAAAATCATAAATTAATTTGTAAGCCAACAAAAATTTACGATTTAATTGATAAGTCAACAAAATTTTGTGATTAAAATCCAATTGCATAAAAGTTAGTTTTCTTTGACGATTAAATTTTATGATTTAATTTTGTTCAGGTATAAAATAGTAATACACAAGAAATTAAGGGATTACTTTGTAAGAAAAAATCTTACTCAAACTGAATAATGTATCTCCAAATTTACAGAGATCCTCAGAAAATTGTAAACTTAGCAAATATGAAGCAGCAGTTTGGTTCCTTTCACAAGATGTGCAAGTTCTATAATATTTTTTTGATTGTGAACTTAAGAATTTTATTGGGATAGGATCTTGCGACGTTTGACAGTCTTATCTGTTTCCAGATGACATTGGTGCTATATTGATGGTCCTAGAAGGATTTAAAATTATATTCAGGTCCATTGTGGTTTCGTTTCCCTGATGGAGTAGAAGAAACTTGTCAAGGAGCCAGTGGTATCAAGAGAAGTATTTCGCCTCTTCACACCGAGTTTGAAGCTTTGTTATGGGCGATGACATGTATGATTTCCCTAGAGATGTTAGAAGTGGTGTTTGCAATAGAAAGTGCATAAATTTTAACAATTGTGTCCAATGCAAAAGAATTATCAGGTATATTATTTAGAAGATTTTGCAAGGTTGAAGAGTCTTTCGTGAGATTAACTCTTTATAGTTTCCTCTCTGTTATTATCACTTATGAAAACATGATTGACAAAAAAAACTAGTGTTTTTTCAAATTTAGATAAAAAATAAAATATTATAGGAGAGGGTTAAGAAGTTTTTGCCCTCTAGACTTATTTGTTTCTCAGCTTTTCAATACCAATTTTTCTGGTCTTTAATTCGTGCCACAAACTTTTTGTAATCTTTTGATCCATACACAGATTTTTAGGATTCACACATATGAGTACAAACAAAATTAAAATAAAAAAGCATTTACTGTATATAAAACTGTGATTTGGCTGATGCCTTTAGCATCAAAACGACATTGTTTATATTATTTGGTTTAGTCAAAAAGTCAAAACGACACCGTTTTGGTTGTTTAAAAAAAGACTCGTTGAGGTTCCTTTTCTGTTTTCAAATTAGGGTTGGTGAGAGAGAACCCAAACTTTCACCTCTAAAACTTCTAAGAACCCAAACTCCTGAGACAAATTTGTTGAGGTTCTAATTGAGAACAAAATTAAAAAGGTTGAGCTAAAAAAGTTTCGTTGTGTAAGTATGAGAACAAATTAAGACAAATTCGTTGAGTTAAGTAGGCTCGTTGTGTAAGTATGAGAACAAAGTGAGACAAACTAAGCCAAAACAACAACCGTTAATACGAGATCATCCATTACAAATTCGTTGGTAATACAAAAGCCTAATAACTTGTACCATGAGACATTGACACCTACCCAAAATACTTGTCATTTTTACATATATCCATTCCAAATAACTACCACTTAAACACAAACCCAAAAGCCTAAATAACTTCGCTAGTTCCTTCTTGTGATTCAGGCGGCGGACTCAGAAATGCCCAATTCCATATTTCAATTTCTCTCTCACAAACCCTAAATTGAAGAATTTGGGAATTTGTTTTCTTTCTCACAAACTCGATTTTGTCTTCTGTGGGTTTAAAATTCATAACTTAAAACACAGCATTTCCTTTAGTTTTTATCTTTTTTAACAATCGAAACAACGTCGTTTTGGCTGTTTCACTAAGCCAAATAATTAGCCTAAACGACGTTATTTCGATGCTAAATGCATTAGCCAAACCGTGGTTTTATATACAGTAAACGTTTTTTTGATTTCAATTATGTGTGTAGTTATATGTGTAAAGTGTATGGATTTTAATCTCGTATTATTTGGAGATTTTATAGTTCCATTATAAATCAGACCAAGAAGCTCTTATGCTAAATAATCAATTCTTACATTAAAAGTGAGATACGATAATCAATGGCCGTGGTGAGGGCAAAAAGTGACGACGTAGTTAGCTTTAGAACACGTAGCGATGCTAGTAGGATCATCGTAGGCGTAAGAGTAAGCCTTAGGACAAGCGACCTTAAAGATCTTAGAGTAAGCTGTAGGCTTGCATGACTGTGGGTTACCGAACAAGCCTGTACAACAGTAACGTGGTGAGTTAAAGGCTGAGCAAGCGCTCTTACAGGCTACAACCCATTTCCCGTCACGTGAACGGACTTGTAGACCAACCGGACACATCTTGTTCAGGTCCCTCACGCAACCAGCGTACGTACACTTTCCCGTACCCTTCATTGGCATTATCGACATTGCCATGTTGTACCTGTCATTTTCATTGATATTCAAGAAAATTAGTATAAAGAATAAATAAAATATTTAATCATATAAATTTAAAGATTTTGTCCAAAAAACCATCCAACTTGGCATTTTATGCAATTTTAAACTGTATTAAAAAATGCAAACTAAACCACAAAATCAAAAATAATAGACAATATTATTTCTAACTTTTACTCCTGGTGCCAAAGTTTTTTGTGACTACAACTTTAAATTTGACAAACAGAATTTATCTTTAGTTGGTTTGAATGAGACCTACCCATCGACGAGGCTGACGTCATAGAAGTCCTGGTCATGACCAAGGGTGATCTCGGCGAGTGTAGCCGGAGGAACACCGCCGGCTCCATTACAGAGGAGAGAACCGCCGCAGTCTCCAGTAGCACAGCGACCACGGCCGGATCTATCGAAGGAGCAGCCGTGGCGTCCCCAGAAGCGACCAGACCAGAGCGGTGGAAGTTGGAGAGTGTAACCTCTGTTCGGCGACAGTTTAAAACCGCCGCCGGCGAGTAGTGGCTGACCGGAGCTAGGTTGGATTCCAGGCCAAACTGTGTATGGGCACTTGTTGTAGAATATAACCGTTGAAGCTTTATTTATCACACATCAAAGTAATGTTAAACAGTAAATGTCATTAGTTTCATTTTGTATGATTAATAACTAAATTAAAGATATGAAAGAGGAAGAATACCTGAAGCGTGGGAGAGAAGAAGAGTGAGAGCGAAGAAGACGATGAATATTGAAGAAGCCATTGATGGTTGCTTCTTCTGATTACAACTCGACTGAGTGACGAAATACAGTGAAACAGCTTCACTTTTCTCATTGCTTTTGGAGATCTTCTCTCTTTATAGAGATATAGTCCTACTCCTTGAGATTTATTAAATTATTTTTAAGGAAAATGTCAAGTTGACAGTAAATATAATATTTACCTTGTTCAAAACTTCAAAAAGTTAAAACAATTTTACACCGTTAAATGATTCCAAAACTATATTAGTTTAAATTTAATTTTAATAAGTATCTTATAGTTTACCAAGTATATTTAAATATTGGCATTGCTAAACTAAAATTCTCGAAAAGGGGACTGGTTCAAAACTAAAGTTCATGTGAGGTTTTGGATTCACGTGACAGGCGAAGGAATCTTATCTTAGCTATATGAAGCAATGAGATTTAGATCTAGAGTTTTCGTTTCGCAAAAGAACAAAAAGGTAAGCAAAATAAATCAAAAACAATAGTTTTATTGTAGTATTATCACAATCGACATAAAAAATGCTCCGGGAATACGGTGTTTGAAGGCCACTCTGAATAACATAGGAATATGGGTCGAATCGAAGACAAAAATGACAATGGCTTTAGTAAATTTGTCGAGAATTCATGTTCCAAATGTCATAACAAAGTTATGCACGTGATAGGAGGAAAAAAAACAGAATGATAAGTTTTAAATTCGATGATAGTTATGTTAAGAACCACTAATGTTAGACTAGTACTAGTAACTTTTAAATTCTTAAGAAAAAGTATTTCAGTCAAATTATTAAATATCTATATAATTTTTATTCGAATTCGACTCCAAATAATTATTTCTGTAATCTCACATAATAAAATTTAAATTTTGGGTTAAGCTATGCACGTGAGAAAAGGAAAAACATAACAATAAGTTTTTTCTGTATGTTTTGATAATATGGGGTCTTGATCCTATTTCTTGATTAAAATAAAAAATATTGTGTGTCAATAATTAGATAGAAAACGCTTAATCAACAACCAATCTTTCAAACCATCTAAATCTCTAATAATATCATGTGGACAAACATATAGGATTTGAGCTCGAGTGGAAAATATAATAAAAATGACATTTTAACCACCTGATCAAAAATATTTTCCAACAAGATAAGATGTTTTAAATTTGAAAGTTTTATGTTAAGAGCCACTAATGGGTGATCTCCCAATGGAAAAAGTGTATTGCTTAAAGAAATGAAAAATAACTCAAGTTATTAAATATGTATTTGTTTAATTTTTTCTACTCTAATTCAGTTTCAAGTATTTGCGTAACCTCGCATAGTTAAATTTAAGTTTGAGTTACATATGAGATAAGTTTGAGTTATATATGAGAAAACAGTATACAATAAAGCCTCTACAAATTAATAATGTTGGGGCCATAATATTTTATTAATTTATAATGATATTAATTTTTCTGTAGATTAGTATTTATTTTATATAGTACAAATTAATAAGTATTAGTTTATAATATTTCTTAATCTAAAAAGAAACTGAGATTATTTTAGATTAATATTACTGCGATTATTTTAGATTAATATTTTGGATGTTATAAATCTAATGGTTTTTGATTTGAAAATTTAATATTTAGAAAAACCATTTTTGTAACCATAGATTACAAATACTATAGACAAATACACTTATACACATGATATACATAAATTCAAAATTCATCTATACATATCATATACAGAATTTCAAATTTATGATTTAATAACTTCAATTGTCTTATTTTAACAGCCTATAAGAGACTATTAAAATGAAAATGATACATACCTAAAATTTGAAAACTTGAAGAAAATTTTGGCTACTTTGATTACATATTATACTACAATATTATAGTTTTAAAAAACAACATAACAATTGAATGGAGATGAGGTTTATGAGAAAATTCATACTTTGATATATCAACTTATATATATATATATATATATAAGTAAAAGTTTAAATGATAATTAATTACAACATTAATAAAATCATATATTTACATAGAGATTCCAAAAAATTATTATCTTATCAAATTTTGTTAGATTTAACATTAATTCAATTTGGAACTTCATAATGTTAATTTATTTATAGAGTAATAATTTATAGAAATACTACTGTATGTGTGGGTTTGAGCTTTCCCGTAACGACTTACTAGTATCAATATCATCATATAGTGGCTAGTGGCTTCCATAAAGTAGATTCCGATTGAAGTTAAAGAGTAACAAGGATATTTGGGTTTTGTGCACAGAACGTTATTTGGAAGAGATCTCATAAATAAATAAAAACTTATTATTTCTTCAAACCAAAGATCTAAAACATTTGAAAATACAAACTACTGAAAGAAGGCTTGAGAAATCTGATCAAGCGAGCTGTTGTTTGATTTGTTCAATGATACTTGGAGTGATAGTTTGGTAAGACTTCTCAGTTGGATGCGCCATATCCCAAAACACGTAACGAGACGCGTCCAAGCATGGTATTACCGCCGACGGCATACAACAACATCCATCAGATACATCAATGAGCCCTTCATTTTGTCCATCAAATTATATATGATCACATGTTAAATCAACATATTTTTTAAAAAAAGTACAAACATGAATTGTCTTGTTACTATTTACCTGATGCTTGAGGGTTGTTGATGAGATTATTAAGAGAATTGTACATATCTATGTACAAGAATTTTGCACCAGGAAATGTTGCACCAAGATTACCGAGATCTGAAGATAATTTTTGGTTGAACATTTCAGCTGCACTATTTGAGAAGAGTTCACAAATTCGAAGTATATTTCCAATCATGTGTCTTGCTCCTGGTAAGCAACCTAGCGGTAATGTTCCCATAACCGCAAATTTTCTTGCACCCATATCATATAAACTCTTCAAGTAACCAATAAAACAAAAAAAAGTTAGATACAAGTTGATGAAAATCAATCACATAGCTGTATATGTTCAATATTTTGTCAAAAAATTGATTTTTTTTTAAATAGAGAATTATTTGGACGAATCTGATTAATCCAACAGATATAAGAATACGTGGATATTTATACATATCATGTTAATTATATGGACCTAAAAAGATCGGGATTTTCGACATTATACTAATAGAAATTCCACATTATGCAAGCAAATCTAGAGCCAACTAATGTAAAAATAGTGTTTTGAATTTCGAACGGAAAAAAGAATTGATAGTGTACCTTGATGAGATCGTGGGTCCAAGTGACCAATTGATCAGTGTAGGAGTCAACAGTGTATTCTAATCTTCGAGCCATGGTAATAAAATAAGTGATGGCTATATCGTTATTACCAGCTGAGATTAAATAAACAGCATTTGATACAATCTCGTTTGCTTTTGCTTGAGTCTCTACCGCACCTTCTAGTTTGGTGATGTAGGTTTGGAAGTCTTTAACCTGGTCTGAAACTGATATAACTCCCTAATCACACAATTACGTGATCATAATTAAATATGAAATAGATAAATAAATAAAAATTTGTTATGAACTTTTTGAACATAATGATTACTTGTAATCTAGCAGTAACTTCATCAAGCCCAGATCCACCAGATGCAAAACAAACACCTGTAAGTAGATCGTTGTTCGAGAGAGTTGGATCACGATATGCTGGTAAGAGACTCTTCAATCCTAAACCATCGGCTACACACATAAAATTACAAAGACATTGATATCAGATTATATTTTGTCTATAGGTCGAAATAACCTGATTAGTGAACCAAAAACTCCAAACGTGATAAACATTTATCACGCCAAAATATGAGATTCTTTAGAATCAAATGAAAAAAACAAAAACATTTTAATTATTCGATAAAAATACATATATTAAAATATTTCATAAAAATAAACTGAAAATTGCAAATACGTAATATTCAATTTTTTTAAAAAAATACCAATAAAATCAGAAAAAACTCTGCCATTGCCAAATCTTCCAGTAGCTCCACTAGGGAAATCTCGACCGTAAGGGAAGAAATTGACTTTGATAATAGTGAGAAGAAGATTATTGTTGCCAGTATCAAGTATTGAGTCTCCAAATGCATAAAGTGCTGAAAAGGTTGATTGTTGAGCAGAACCAACATATAAAAATTGGCTTATGGACGAGATTACTAGTAGCATTTTGAAGACCATTTTCAAATTCATTTTTTTCTGAATTATAAGAGATGGATTTCTGGATGTTTAGAGTAAATATTTATACACCTTACAAGGGAATGACAGAATCATATTCAAGAATGATTTTTAATGAATGTTATCATTACATTTTGAGAAAAAAAAAACGTAAATTTTAATAAATTCTCTATGAATTAGCACAAAAATTTTAACGCAAAAGGAATATTTCTCTGGTCAAGAAGCACCAACCGTTTTCCAATTTTAGTCATTGTCCTTATATATATATATATCTACATTCCTTGTATTTAATTTCCTTTTATCTAACTTAATTCCAATTACAAATTAATATTCCCTTGGGTACTTTAGAAGATAGAACCAGGATAATTACAGTGGACCCATATTCATTTCTGTGGTAGGAATGCCAAATCACCTATCTAATTATCATTGTATATTTCTGCAGCATTTTTTACCGGTTAGACAATAACAATAGATACTTCATTATCTAAGCTCATCTCCAATCCATACATCAAATTTAGTATGAAAATAACGCCAAATTTAGTGTTTTAGTGTTCTACTTTATTTTTCATCTCCAACTTATACACTAAATCTCACACTAAAAAATATATTCTTTAATATTATATTATTAAACACAAGATTTTCTTTATTATTATATTATTAAATTATGCATTTTAATTTTTTATTAATTTAAATATGTTGTGCAAATAATATTATATATTAATTATAATTAAAAATTAAAAATATTAAAATTAAGTTTAAATATAGATTAGATATAGATCGAGTTCGGATATAAATCAAATTCGGATATAATCAAATTCGGATATAATCAAATTTGAGTTCAAATATTGATTGAGTATCAATTTCTTACATAAAACTAAATATCCATAAATAATATAATTAATTAATATATATTATAAAACAATAATAAAATAATATTTTTTTTGGTGTGATACTGTTCACAAAACACCAAATATAAAAATTTGTTGCTAATTATAGCGTTGGGTTGGAGCATCATGAACGTCAAAAATGACGTTTTACCGTCTGGTTGGAGTTGGCCTAAGAGAATGACAATGGATAATTGTAAATTGGCAAAGTAACTTATCATTACGACAATACACCCATTTTTTGTCCATATTGGGCGACAAGTGACCGGTGCATTAGCCAAGTTTCTACATAATGTAAGCAGTAGGAATTGATTTCTAAATGTGCAAGTGCGTCTAATTTTAGTGGATTTACCACCTGCCAGTAGACTAAAAACCATCTACACCTTTTAACTTAATTAAATAGAATTAAAATAAATAAATAATAGGAATAATTGGTTAAATAACATATTTTGAGTTAGTAATCAAGAAACTAGCACCTGTGTTGACAAATTAAGGAAATAGCACAAAAATCTACATTTTTCCAATGAACTCTTATCTAATATTTATCTTAATCATTTAAATATGTGAAAAAAGAAAAGAGAGGAAGGGAGTTGAGATAGTCACCATCACACAAACAGGAATCAAATTCTAAAGTCTACATTATGTAGGAATTTGGCTAATGAATCAGTCAGTTGTGCCCCAATCTTAACAAAAAAAATATGTGGAAAAAAAGAAAAGAGAGGAAAAGAGTGAGAAAGTCTACTTGGTACAGTACGCTATATTATATGATATAAAACTACTATACAATATAGAGCATATAGTATAAAACAATAAAAGTTATTTATGTATATGGTATATAAGGATGAGAAACAGAGAAGAAGAAGAAAAAGAATGATAAGAATGAAAAAGATAAAAATAGTAGGAGACGAAGTCTATCTAACAATGGCAAAGACTTTAAGCAATACTAAGGAGAAAGAAAAAACTTGGACCATGTTGAATACTAGTGTTTTTAGGGTTTTGTGCTATAGAGTTAATTATTAAAAAGTTTTATGCAATTTTTGCCATTTTCCCTAAAAAAACTCACTTTGTCCCAAATATAACATTTTCGAGGCAAAACACGTTTATGTAGATACTTTAATAATTTGTTTAAATATATATTTACTATTTTAGTTTATTACAATTTGACAAATTATAATAAAGGTTGCCGAACTTTAATAGTAAAATAATATTAAATACATTAAATTTTGTATTGGAGTTTCTAAAACATTTAATAAAATAAAACAAATAAAAATTTCTAACATATTTTATATTTTGGGATAGAAAAAATATTAGATGATACAAATTTAGTGTTAGAAAAAAAGAATCAAACATTAAAATCACTTTAGATTCGATCATCTTTGAAATCGATGCAAAACGGCTATTGTGGAGGCTTTTAAAATGTGTATATGAACTTCAGATTCAAGATATTTCTTATCTACTGTCTCAACGCCCTGGTTCATTGGTGAAGTTCATATACAGGAAAAGAAATATGGTATCACATCAAATCAAATAGAAATTCGTTATCTTTTACAGATTGTAAATCAAGACTTTATTTGATTGTACATGGTTGGTTAGCAAATTATGTGGAAAAAAACATTAAGAAATTGAACAATTTGGATTAATGAAGAGTTTTGATTTTGACAAACAAAATAACTTCGGTTGCACATAACACTCTCAAGACATAGAGGATAATATATTTAACACAATCATTAGAAACGTAAAAGGAAATAATTGAGGGTTGATGCATTTTCTCCCTCTACTTATTTATTTCCATCATTTCAACATAATCGTTCTTTATTTCGTGCCAAGAATTTTATTTACCCTCTAAATCCATATTCAGACTTGTAAGATTTACACATATAACTACGCACATAATTAAAATAAAAAATGATTATTGTTCATAGAACCGCAATTTGTAATCTGCATTTAGCATCTAAACAACGTCATTTAGGCTAATTAGTTGGCTTATTCTGAGTGTTAAAACGATGTCATTTAGTTAATCAAAAAACAAAACAAAACGAGTCATTTAATTGACTAAGAATCATCGAAGGCAAATCAACTTCTTAGTTTCTCGCAACAGAGAAGATAAACAAATTCTTTTTCTCAATTTTTCAAATTAGGGTTCGTGAGAGAGAGAATTCGAATGTGGAATTGGGGGTTTTTGAAACTGCCGCTAGAATCTCAAGAAGAAGCTAGCAAAGATCCAGATTACGTCGTTCCTGAGATGGGGAATGAACCCGTGAGTAAAGAAGACATTGAGATGGAGAACGACGGAGATGACAAGCTAAGTGACGGNGGGGGGGGGGGGGGGGGGGGGGGGAGGAAGAAGGCAATAACAAGGAGGAAGAATGCGACGGCGAGGATGGAGAGAGAGACAACGAAGCTGAAGAAGATGTGTTGGAAATGTTTGATTATGAAATAGAGGAAGATGTTGCGAATTGGGTTGATGAGATTAGGATTCCTAGAAACTCTATATCAAATAGTTCTGAGGAATATGAGGATCCGGTTGTGAGTAGGGATAGAAAAATTCAGATGTTTACAGCTAAGAAGTTAGCTATTAATATGTCTTTCTTGACAGCTTATGAGTTCAAAGAAGCTGTCTTAAACTATGTTTTGAAGGAGAAAAGGAACATTAAGCAAGATAGGTGGGAGAAGGATAAGTTGAGTTGTATGTGCTCAATTGAAGGAATGTGGATGAAAAGTGTATTGCTGTTTTGGGAAACGGAAACAAATGTGGGTAGTGAAGACAAAATGTGATTTGCACACTTGCTTGCCTACAACTAAATGGAAACTGCTGAAGAGTCTTGTGATTGTAAGGCTCTTCAAGGATACGCAAATGAGCTCCTTAGTTCCAATCCTGGATAACAGCTATTGTCAACACCGTCTATGATGCTGAACTAAAAGACATATTCAACAGGTTCTATGTGTGTTTAGGAGTAATTAATTCTGCATTAAACTATTGTAGACCAATTATTGGTATAGATGGCACCTTCTTGAAGCAAGCCGTGAAGGGTTATCTTCTAACTGCTATTGCACATTATGCAAACAATCAGATTTACCTTGTTGTTTGGGCAGCTGTGCAGACAGAGGATGAAGATAACGGGGACTTGTTTATCAAGCAATTGAAATCTGATTTGAACCTCAAATAAGGTACTCATTACGACATAATCTCATATCGATCAAAGGTATGAAAAGTGTTTGTTTTATGTTTGCTTGTTCTACTATTATTGTATATACACTTACTCTTTACATTTGTTTGGTGTAGGGCATCATAAATGCAATCAAATCTTAACTACAAAACGCATAGCACAGAATGTGCATGAAGCACATAATGGAGAAGAAAACACATCAAACAAACAAACATACATACTAGAAGGTGTAGTCAGAGTCTTTATGATGATGCCATGAAAGAGGAGCCACAAACTTGGTGTAGGGCTTTTTATAGGATCAAAATTTGTTGTGAGGATGTAGACAATAATGTAATAAAATCCGTTAACTCGAATATTGTCAAGGCTAGGGAAAAGTCATTGGTTCCTATGATAGAAACAATAAGAAGGCAACCAATGAGTTGGATTAGTAAGAGAGATGACAGCGTTAATAGGTGGAAGAAGCAGATGACCGAATATGTTGTAGACATTATGGAGATAGAGAAGGAGAAAGCTACGCTGTGTAGAGTTGTGAAAGGCACACACGGTCAGTTTGAGGTGATCCTTGGAGGGAATTCTCAATATATGAATTTGACAACAGGTAGAAAAGAATGTTTCTGTATGAAGTGGCAAATCACATGGGTTCCGTGAGAACATGTGTTTGCTGTAGTCCTAGATATAGGCAAGGATATGACTGAGTATGTATCACCATTTTTCTCCGCGATCAGTTGGAAGCTGCAGTACACAACAACTCCCAATCTAGTTTAAGGATCAAAGTATTAGATGACCACTAACTATGTGTTTATCATAACACCACATGAGCCTAACCTTCCCGGAAGAAAGAAGGGATAGAAGAAGAGCTTCAATAGGATCATGGGAAAGCTCGAGTCTCCAAAGAAGAAAGGAAAACAAACTGAAACTGAGATACAAAAATGGGTAGAAAAGGGAGAATCATGCACTATAAGAAGTCTAAAGGAGCTGGTCATAATTTAGCAGGTTACAAGAAGTTTATAAAAAGAAAAGAAGAAGAATGCTGTCGTGGGTGAGGTATGTGATGATTGTAATTGTTTTTTTGGTTCTTTGCAGGTGTTAATTTATTCTGATCATGATTTTTAGGGTGGAGCTGGAGATGGAGCTGAAACTATTACACAAATCCAGCCCACTCAAGAGACAACACAAGGCACTCCACATGATTATACAAGTGTTTGGGTTAATTAATTGGTAGTCATTTGAAATGGATATATGTAGGAAGGACATGTATTTTGGTTATGTGTCAATGTGTCATGGTTCACGTTTATGTGTTATGATTCATTCTCGGTTATTTGGGTTTTGTATGACCAACAATTTTGTATGGATGATTTAGTATTAACGGTTGTTGCTTTGGCTAATTTGTTTCACTTTGTTCTCATTCTTACATTCAGTTTCGTCATCTTTAAAAGAGATAAACATGAAACAATTCAAACCTTCAATAATTAGAGACTCCATTACAATTAATCCAAACAAGATACAATCTAATTCATTACATATTCTTTATTATATAACCCCAAGAGATAACACCTACAACTACACATATCACTTTAAAAGTAACCGAATGATTCACCTCCGTCATCTTATCCTTGACCACCATCAGTTCTTTGTCCACCTTCTCAAAGTACTCCTTTTGGATATCCATTATTTTCATCATCTTCTTTTTCAAATCATTAACATCTTGTGTAAGAGTCATGCACTTATCATCCATAATTCTTAGTTCTTCTAACAAAGTTTCATCAACCCACTTAAATAAGTAGTCTTATTTCTCCTTCTACAATTCATTTCAAAATTTATGTCACAATTTCTAGCAAAATTTCACAATTTTTATCAAAATTTTACAATTTCTATCAAGTTTGCAAAACAAGTGAACAAATTACCTTCAAACCAATAGACATTTGTAGAATCTCTGATATGGTTCTCAGTAGTTTTAGAGGTGAATGTGATGACTCTTTTGCCACACCACCACCTACTGGGCATACCGGCCAGTGCTTCATGATGACCAGAGCGGCTACCACGGTTACAACTCGATGACGAGAGGCTTATTATCGAAAAATCCCAACTTTTAATTCTCTTAAGAACCCTAAATTACTCAGACAACTGAAATCGACGAAGAGAAAAATGAACAGAGATAAACGACTCATTTTTTAGTAACTAAAAGATGTTGTTTTGGCACTCAAAATAAACCAACTAATTAGCCTAAACGATGTGTCTAAGATGCTAAATGCAGATGACAAATTGCGGTTTTACGAACAGTAATCACTTTTTTGGTTTTAATTGTGTGCGTAGTTATATGTGTAAATCATACAAGTATGTGTATGGATCTAGATGGTAAATAAAGTTCTTGGCACGAAATAAAGAACAGAAAAGTGTGTTGAAATAATATGAAATAAATAAGTATAAGGAAGAAAATTTGTCAAAATTATTGGACAATAAAAACAATATAGTAATATTATTATCAATGTAACATATTAGAAAGAAAAAGTATTGAAAACATGTACATACAAAAATATGAAATTTTAGTAAGATATTTGTGTTTATACAATTCATCTATAATTATTAATGTAATTATTATTAAAAACTATGGCACAGTTCAAATGTAAATATAAGTTGTATATTAACATGATATATTACAGTACTATAAAAATTGCAATACATCAAATAAAGAAAATAATACCATGATAATAATATCGTTAGCAATACATCATGGTAATAAATAAGAAGAAAAATTTGTTAGAGATACTTGTATCTTAATTTTGTTACATGAACCTACATTTTTGGCGGTTGTCATATTCTTAAGAATGATTTAACCAAATATCAACAGATAAATCAAAATTACAAAAGTAACAATGCTAATTTTTAAATTGGCAAACTAACATAGATTTTCGTTTATATCCTTATGTAGACGATAACAAGTTGTGTAAATAGGCAATGTTTTGTTTGTCACGATAACAAGTTGGATATATAGAAGTAATTAAGAGAAAGAGGAAGAATATGAGGGGGTTGATGATCCGATAATTATGTATTTTACTCAACAATGATATATGTAACAGTATAATGCAAATCATAGACGATAACAAATGTAGATTGGTAATGGACGATTTACAATGATAATTATAAATATATTGCAACAAATTTGAAGATAAACATACAACACGCATATAAACTGACAATAACATTGTTAACAATGCTTCTTAATGACAAATTATGAACTATGAAGTAGGGATATAATGGGATTTTTTAAAACAAATCTCTACTCGTTTCCGAGTTTCTCATACGAGAAAATATTCAATTATCCTTTGTCATGCAACCAAAAACCCCTATTTTTAATTAAAGAATTGCATTCAAATTTTTTTGTAGAATTTAAGATTAGAAATTTAAATTACCGTTCGAGAGTTGTCTTTGAAAAAATCATTTTCATCGAACATTTGGCAATATCTTATACCCAATCCCACTCAATTAGAAAGCCAAGTTACAAGTTTTTAACCTAATCTGATCCATTCATGGTTATATCTCATTAGTCATGTCTCTGACCCTAACTTAGAATATAGGCTTTTTTGGATTGCGGTGAGTTATCCGCCTATAATTTATAGAGTTGTTAATGCTAGAGACATAGAGAGCCTAACAGCTTGATTTATTAAGTCTTCGGTAACAAGTTATGCACATGTCATTTCAATTGTAGAATGGAAAATGACAAAAATGGTGCCAAATTGCTCTAACACAACTATAAAATTAACCGCAAACACCAAATTTTGGTGTTTTTTGAAGAGTATCATGTTATAATTGATGTTACACTGTTTACAAAATACCAAAAAAAGATTTTTTAATATTATCATATTGTTATTTTAATAGAGACATAGAGTGAATTAAGGCAATAATATAATAATTGCAAAGTAATTGAATATATGGCTGATATTTGTCCAAAACTAACTAAGTAATATATCCCACTTGTGGGCAAAAGACAAAACTAACCCTAACAAAACACTCTCCGCTTGCTCTCCTCACGAGACAGGGGACAGGGGACAAGATCATTAAATGATAGATATCACTAACAGATCTCCTCCTTCTGCAAATCTATGAGTTTGTGGCCACATAGTTATATTTGTGCAAAAAGAATAATTGTCTCTAATGCAAGTGGCCAAAAGCATGGAAGAAAAACTAAAAAAGAGGCATGGAGATTTCTTCTCTTATAAGGTTGATAGTTTGATCGCAGGGGCGGCCCGACAGGCTAGCAATCAGAACAGAAAAGAAAATCTCTTCTTAAGATTGTAATAACATAAGCTTATAATATAGCTACACTTAATTCCAGACCGGTCTTGGGAGCTCTTTAGTTAGGTAACACAAGACTCTTTAAAACCTTGTTTGTGGTTTTGTCTCTAATGCAAGTGGTCTTTAGTCTAGTGGCAGGTAGTAAGTCCACTAAAGATAGGTGCATTTGCACGTATAGGGATCAAACTCTGCTACCTGCATTATGCAGAAACTTGGCTAATAGGCCGGCCAGTTGTGGCCAAATGTTGACAAAAAAAAGAATAATTGTCTCTATTGTGTATAAGTGACCAGGTAAAAATATCTAAGCAAATAATATTATTTATACTCTCACAACTTGTTTATTAATACAAACATATCGTTGATGGTGAAAACCACATCTGAAACTCCCAACGAAAGACAGAAGCTCTCATCTTTGTGATAACTACAAACAAGAATCATCAATGTAGGAGTCTGTTTGTTAAGGTAGGTGAGTACTTGTCTTTATTATTAGAGAATAACACAAACATTATTTGTCTTCTCTAAAATAGAAAGTGTGTAGCTATCTGAAAATTTGTCCATTCTTGAATGAAGTTCTCAAAAAAGGTGTTGAAAACTTTTTGTGCTTCACCTTAAATCGTGTGATGGGGACCACACAATTTTTTATTGTTGTTTCACAATTAAAGTTCGAAAACATAGCTGCAAGTCCTAGGTTTTTGTGATAAAATATTATTATCTGGCTTTGCACATATATATGCTTATTATTTAGAGTCCGTTTTTGGATCCGAGTACACAAAGCTAACTGAGTTGTTTGTATTTCTAGAAAAAACAGTATAATGTATACGAAGGTGAGTGTTCTCGGAGGTGACTGGAAGCTAAACTCTGATAGAGAGTACATCTTTGAAGAACCTTGGAAGGATCTCATTGCAAATATCGAAGTCAAGGATGGTGATAATTTTACTAGGTTTATAGCGAAACTGACGTACATGATGAGTACTAGAGAACACCAAATGGTTGAAGTCAGTTATCAATGGCCAGAATGTGTATTTGGCCCGACATGGAGAAGGTTTGCGCCGACTTATATTAGAATGGATAAAGAGTTTGACACTTACTTGGCTATCAGAAGCGAGATATGGAGCCTACCTCTAATGGCTACTATTCGGTATCCTGGTTGGGTCCTAGCGTTTAAATGATTAAGATGGAAGGGGAGAGAAAGGCAGTAATGGTAAAAAAACTTAGTAATCTCCTGTTGTATAAAATTGTTAGCTGGTATCTTTATATTATCTGGTAATATTTGGTTTTACTGAAATATTTGTTTCTGGTAGATTTGCTCGCAGGATTAAGCACATAAATGGTTTGACCATCACAGCCCCACATATGCGTTCCAACCTTAAGCATTAATGGTACATAACTAAATTACACAAAGTTTTAATTTGCAAGGGATGTAATGTGTTGCACAGAGTTTTATTTTACAGGCCGTGATAATATTTGTTAATATGTTGATTCTTAGGAATTTTTGGGGCAGCAGAAAGGGACACACATTTTGTGGGCTCGCACATCAACAATAGAGGTACTTAAATTGTCTACATTTATTTTGTAATGGCATAGAACTGCCATAACACAGTATTATCATGTGCAAATGTGGGTCAGATTTGGTGGCGTCGGAACAAAGAAACCCAGGAGAATATGTTCAACCACAGACAGGTACATAGTTATTGAGTGTTTTAACTATGATTTTGAATACAATTAGTTAACAAAGCTATTTTTGAACAACATTGGGTGTTTGTAGATATGATGGCTAAGATGAGAACAGACTTGGTGCTACCTTCCCAACCTAATATCCGCTCGACAATCTCAAACAAGGAAGATAATTATGTAGACTTAAACTTAACATATACGAGTGAAAACGTTATGGAATAAAAAAAAACATGATTGACAAATTAAATAGGAATGATCATACAAGCACCAAGGGATCCACAGTTGATTGTAACAAGCACTTATAGCAGATGTGAATATATTGCCTTGTATGCAAAACATTATGTCAGCAGATAAAACCTTCTGCATATGTTGATATGTTCTATTTCTATTTCTGATAAACATTAGCAGTGGGGCAGATCGTGATGAGGGACAAGGGGAAATAGCATGTTGGGGAGAAGGATCGGGAAGTACAACCTATTTTCCGCATGTCAATCTCAAACAACGAAGGTAACTGGTTAGACATAAAATATATGGTTGAACACTTTTTAAAATAGAAAAAAACATGATTGTAAGTAGGAATGATCATACAAGCACAAAGGGATTCGCGGTTGATTACCACAAGCAGTTATATCATATGTGAGTATATTGATTTATATACAAAACCTAATGTTATCCTATAAAAAAATTCTGTAAATGCTAACAAGTTTGTTACTTGTTAAAACATTAGCTGCATGGAAAACCATGATGAAGGACAAGGGGAAACAGCATATTGGGGACAGGGGAAACAACATGTTGGGGAGAAGAGGAAACATCATGTTGGGGAAGTACACCCGTTCACACTAGCCGTAAGCCAGGGGGAGATGTGGATATGATCTGATGAAAGAATCCTTGGAAGGCATTTGTTGAGAGCAAAACCATGTTGTTGAGCAGGAGTGCCAACCGTTGGGGTGTTATTAGTGTTGACTTAAACAAATAGGATGATGCTGGAACTCTTATGATGGAGTCAATTATATTGGTTTCAAGCGATGATGATGTTGGTAGGGCTGGGGGAAAGAGTGACTCGGATTCACTCGATCTTAGCAATAGCGACTCAGATGATGATAATGAGGATATCTAGACACTGATGGGTATGCAAAATAATATATTATCTTCTAATAGTTTTCATAATCGTGTCAACCAAAGTTAAGTGTTAACCTATATAAAACCACGCAGACATGGACGACGAGCTAATAGGACTCGGGGCCTAGAATGTAGCAATGGACGATCAATGTGGATGAACACGAGGTTGACTTTGTAAATGAGGTGGTTGTGCCTAATTATTTGCAGGAACGGGATGCACCTCCTTATTTTGATGATCATGATGAGGACAACATAATGGGCGAGTTTCTTGGTAGACATTAGTATTTAGCTGATAATAAGTTCATATATCTGATAACTATGTTATTAACTAATACAAATGTTAACGCAAAAAATGAATTTTTAGATACACTCCAGCAAGCTATACGGGATATGGATTATGATAGCAAGGTTTTTTTGGTTTCTAAGCTATCAAATCATTGAGCAAAGTGGAAAGT
>OVBA01003497.1:0-27720 GCA_900406435.1 Lepidium aucheri | reverse complement strand
TATATATATATATATATATATATATATATATATGGTAAGGCTGGTCTTTCTGTCTATCAGTTTAAAATATCCAAAACTTGCATGCGTGGACTTATACTTAAGACTTAAGAACTTGATTATCTTTTTTAATTTGATTTTCGAAACGAATAAGTCTATGATTACTAGACTAGAGACAATAAAATTATATTAAATTTATTCAAGAACCGGACAGAAAGACTAATTATTAATTTGATTTGATCGGGGTTTTTGTTTTGTTTTGTTAACTTGATTGCCTTCAAACACTACATCTTTAATTTATATATATATAAAAAGGAATGAGACTGTTGTTAATTAGGACTCTCCGGCGGCTTGATTACCATCAATTCCGAATCAAACTATAATGTAGAGATGAATTTCATATATAGTGCTTAGATATCAAAAGAACATGATAAAGATACAATGAAGCATCGTAACGTAACATGTTATATAAATTAACTAGCTCCTTACGACTACCTAGCTACTCCATGCATGCTTATGTATATTCTTACTACATGACGGTGATATTGTTTTATACAAGTGCTATTAGAAACTATATATGCATTTTCTCTCATATTTAACTTTGCATATTTTATCTATTCCCCATCGGTCCATAGTTGGCAGCTCTATAATTTGCAAATATCATACTCTTACCTTATAAACTTTGCACAAATATACTAATTATCCAACGATCCAATTAATATTTAGGGTTTACCATAAGAATTTTTAGTACATATATATATATATATTAGTTTTTTTTTTGCCGACTAGGTTCTTTATTAATTATCAATATCAAGCATTACAGAGGTTCGTAGAAACGGCGGACATCTCCCATTGCCTAGAAACATCATTTATTATATGTTTACTTAGTATGTCAGCACACTTGTTTGTTTCTTTTGGGTTCCAGATAATCTGCAATTCAGTGAAATGTGATTGCCATTATCGTATTGTATCAACATAGCGACTTAGTCGTAGGTTACGAGTCGAAGAGACCACCGAGTGGTAGACGCTTTGATTATATCCTTCAAAGATAATCTTTCTATAACCTAAGCCCCATGCTAATTGAATACTCCAGAGCAAGGCAGTGGTTTCGGCCTCCTCAACCGAATGGCGACCCTCAAACTTATCCATACCACAATATAATACATTACCCATGAAGTCATGAATAATCCAACCCATCCCAGACGGAGTTGATCCAGAGCAATGTGAAGCGTCATAATTGCACTTAACCCAACCATGTGGAGGAGGGGACCAAGTTTTCAGACGGAGAGTATGTGGTGAGCGAGTACCTTTCAAGTTGTGCAGATAGCCATTCTTGTGTATCCTTACAGTTGCGATTCCATATTTCTATGGCCAATAAATCAGTTGATGTGTACACTAATGCATTCCGACTCTTCCAGAGGCGCCAAAGTATCCAAAAAGGTAAGCATCGCTGGTATTGTATTAGGTCTGGACTATCATAAAATTAGAGGATTGAACACAAATGGTCATAAATAGATGTAGCTGAATCAAAATGCAAGGGATAACCAGAATGTCGCGAGATAGAGATAGCATATGGACATGTGAAGAAGAGATGTTCAATTGTCTCCAATCCTTGACAACATCGAAGGCAATCAGTTGGAGCATTAATATGACGACGAGCAAGATTTTTCGCTGTAGGTAATGCTTTTGAGCAAAGGCGCCATAGGAAGTGTTTCAGTTTTGGTGCTATGGTGAGTTTCCATATGCGAGTTGTAATATCAGGATGGGTGCCTAATGGAGGAGGCGCCAGATACGTATGCAGGAGATTATATGCTTGGTGATAACTAGACTTTAGAGTAGGCATTCCATCCGACGTATGATTCCAAATTAAATTATCTACACTTGGTGTGGGAGCGAGATATATTTTCTTTATATAATGGTGGTCCGAAGGGTGAACAAGAGCAGCGAGTTTTTCTTTATACCATGCTCTGAATTGAAGGTTTATTAACTCAGAAACAAGAAGCGTGGAATTTACCGGTGGGTAGAAGAGCGGTGGTCGAGCTGGCATAGATGGAAGCCATGGGTCAATACCCAGCTTTGTGTTTCGGCCATCACCAATATTGTGCGACATCCCTGATCGGAGTAATTCACAACCAGATAGTAGTGATCGCCAGCCATAAGAATGGGTTGGTCGTTAAATATTGAACAATTTGGGAAATAACCTGTCTGCAACACCCGATAAAGTAAAATTTTTGGACAGAGAAGAAGTTTCCACACATGGTTTGCAAGTACGGCTTTATTGAAGCATTGAAGGTCTCAAAACCCCAAGCCATCCCAGGGAGGCATTTGCGGGAATTTGAAAAACCCCACCAATAATCTCGTATTAACCATTTAATGTCACCGGAAGCCGGTAATTCAAATGAGTTCATACTGTAGACCGGCATTGCATAACTATCGATTTGATAAGTGTTTCTTTTCCAGCAGGAGACAAGAAACGGTTTTGCCATGCTTGTAACTTATTAGTCACCTTCTCTTTAATATAATTCATCTCTGAATGTCGATTTCGTCCAAATTTCTTCGGTAGATTCAAGTATTTTCCTTCGTCACCCGTTCGTGTGATTTCTAGTATCTGCTTAATACGCTCTGTCGTACTATGATATATATATATATATATAGTATATGTATGTAAAAGTAGATAAAATTATATCTAAATCTATATTCACTGATTTTATTATAATTTTACGTACTCCTTATATTGTTTGAGTAATTTTTTGGCCGCCAAATCAATTCGCATAAATACCTTACTCATTACAAAAATGATTTTAAGTTCGATCGAATCCATCTATCATTATTCACTTGTAATCAAGCTCACATGTAATACAACATGCCTCAAAATCTAATTGTCGACTGGTTAATCTGAAAAATCCATATCTGTATATACGTAATATTCTAAAGTTTGTAGCTCTCGAGTGTACACGTCTACATGATAGGAGAATTCGAGAACAAAAAATATTCTATTAATTCATATATAGTTTTATATGATAATGTTAGTCAATCCATAATACCAATTAGAAGTTCGTAATCAAATTCAAGAAGACAAAACAAGTTCAAAAAGAAAAAAATATAAAAGAGAACATATTCCATTAGACTTCGTGAAAGTACTTAGAAATTTAAAACGAACGAATACAAGAAGCGAATTATATATAAAACTATGGACGTTAATTTACAGAAATTTCCTCACATTACCCACTAAATTTCTCAAGAAAAGAAATCGATTAGATCTTTCAAGCCTCCTTTAAACTACAACTAATATTCAAAATTACGTGTTTTCTAATATTTCCTCCGATTTATAATATAAGTTGTTTTGCTTGAATACACGCCGATTAAAAAAATTTTGCTTTTTGTATTCTTTAAAGGAATTAATCATTTTATCTGAATTTTATGTAAAGAACGGAAACAAAAATGATTTTAAAGAAAAAAAATAAAAGAAATATGATGTATTATATTTATTTTTACTTTTAGTTTACTTTTTGGCTTGATTCTTGGAAAATAACTTATATTTTGAAACAACTTCTAAAACAACTAATTTATATAACAGAAGGAGTATTAATGAAAGCCATATCCGACCTGACAATGCAATACCCGACTTGACCCAAATACACCCTTAGAGCACCCACATTGAAGGTTCAATAGGGGTTTATGCCCATTTCCCAAAAAAAAGAATATAATAATATTATTTCTATGATACTGAGTCTTGTCGGTTTTGAGTAGTGAACCTGTATCATGAGCTTCTCGCGGGTCCTACTTCACGTGGCGGCCCGCAACTAGTTCATTAATTAATTTTTTTTAAAAAATCAACCGAAAAATAATAATAAAATAATGAAAAAGCGAACCTAGGAAATCGAGCTTCACAAGTTGGGTGATGAGGATGCTCTTATAAATAGTACTGCTCATCAATCAGTCCATGCAAACTCAAAACAATACACAACGCTTGATCAAAACTAATTTTCTCTCTCCCCGTCTCTCTGAATGGCTTCAAACTATGATAAGTTTACTTCTTCGAGAATTGCGATCATCGGTGCGGGTGTTAGCGGTTTAGCAGCCGCTAAACACTTAGCTCATCACAACCCGACCGTGTTTGAAGTCTCTGAATCTGTTGGAGGTATTTGGAGAAGCTGCACTTACGAGACAACTAAGTTACAATCGGTTCGAGTGGATTACGAGTTCTCTGACTTCCCATGGCCCGATAGAGATGACACTACTTTTCCATCTTACGTTGAGATATTAGATTACTTAGAATCCTATGCTAAGCATTTTGATCTTCTCAAGTTCATCAAGTTTCACTCTAAGGTCATCGAAGTCAAGTTCGTAGGTACCGGTGAAACTCCTCAGATGGTTGACCTTGGTTCTTACGGGAACTCGTCGCCTGGCAAACCTGTCTGGGAAGTTGCTGTTCAGACTGGAGATTCTGGAGATATTCAGGTCTCTGCCTCCTATTTCTTTAATTATTAATTCCAACTATTGCATGCACGAGTTTAATTAGTTAGGTCTATATGATCTGAATTGTTGTATGATATTTTTATCATTGATGTACATGCAGTGGCATGCATTTGAGTTCGTGGTGGTGTGTACCGGAAAATACGGAGACGTTCCAAAGATACCGGCGTTTCCGGCAAAGAAGGGGCCCGAAATATTCAAAGGGAAAGTGATGCATTCCATGGATTACTGCAAGTTAGAGAAAGAAGAAGCTTCTCGTCTCCTACGTGGCAACAAAGTCGCCGTCATTGGCTTCAAGAAATCTGCCATTGATTTAGCTTTAGAGTCTGCCATAGCCAATCAAGGTAAAAATACTGATCGTTAATAATATCGATTAGTATATAATATGAACTAAATAATATATATATATATATATATATATATATTTATGATTCTGCAGGAGAAGATGGAAAAGCATGCACAATGGTGGTGAGAACAACACATTGGGTCTTCCCACATTATTGGGTGTGGGGCTTACCATTCTTCTTGTTCTACTCAACCAGAGCTTCTCAATTCCTCCATGACAGGCCTAACCAAAGCTTCTTTAGAAGTCTTTTTTGCTTCCTTTTCTCTCTTCTGGTTAGTCATCTTCAACCTTTACTTAATTTGCTTCTCTATTAATTGCACAATCATGTTGAAACTTTTAAAGTTTTTCTAAGAATATATATGACCATATATACATATATATATATATATATATATATACAGCGTTCTCTGGTTTCCAAATTCATTGAATCATATGTTACATGGAAGCTTCCTCTAGAGAGATATGGTCTTAAACCAAACCATACTTTCGAAGAAGACTATGCCTCTTGTCAAATGGCGATAATACCAGAGAACTTCTTTGAGGAAGCTGATAAAGGGATGATACAGTTTAAGAAAACATCAAAGTGGTGGTTTTATGATCAAGGTATTGTGTTTGAAGATGGGACTACATTAGAAGCTGACGTTGTGATACTCGCTACTGGTTATGATGGCAAGAAGAAACTCAAAGCTATTGTTCCTGAGCCTTTTCGAACCTGGCTTGAGTTTCCATGTGGAGTTATGCCTTTATACAGGTACGTAAACATATTAAATTCTTACATAATACTCATCATATATATAAAATTGGAACATATATCTTGATTATAATAACAAAACTGATCATATTGATTTCAGGGGAACAATACATCCATTTATACCGAACATGGGTTTTGTGGGATACGTTCAAAGCAACTCAAACTTGCACACATCAGAGCTACGTTCGTTGTGGCTAAGCCGGCTTCTGGATGAGAAATTCAAACTACCAAGCAAAGAGAAAATGTTGGATCAATTCTTAAAAGAAATGGAAGTGATGAGAGGATCGAGCAGATTCTATAAACGTCATTGCATTTCTACATTCAGTATCCAACATGCCGATGATTTGTGTAATGACATGGGACTCAATCCTAAGCGTAAATCCAACATCCTACTTGAAGCTTTTAGCCCTTATGGTTCTCAAGATTATCGACTCAACCTAGAAGAAAAAGATATGGCCAAAACTAACTGATCGACTGTATTATGAAATATATGTTGTATAATAAATTGTTTTTTTCTTGGTCTGAAAGTATAATAAATTGTTGTGCATGATGTAACTAATACTACATCAATAAATTAATTAATAAATAAACTAATCGCCTTTTTTTGGCTACCAAATAATAATACGGAGATTTTAGTAGAATGACCTAAAATTTGGTTGCAAATATAAAAGTAGATCTCAATTTGCGTCAAATGCAAAACTAACTCAAAAGACTAATGAAATTACAATATTTTTCTTAATAATCAAACAAAAATACATATATCACAATTATAATTTTCACCTTCTGTAGTCTACAATTAAAGTCTACTTATGAAGTTTACACGGTAGAATACATATGAAGTTTACAAGGTAAACTACAAATGAAGTCTATTTTGTAATTTTATTTTATTTTCAAAAAAATTTAAATAATAAAATAAATTATTTAATGAAGTATTCGTATACATAAACAAAATATAAGCAATTAGGAAGTATTAAAATTAAATTTTATGAACTTAAATTAGCAAAGATCGTATTCTTAGTTTTAACATTATGACTTGGTAATCATGTAGAATTTGTTAGTATGTAACCTTATGTTTTGATATTATGAATTGATAAATCATACAATACTTGTAATTTTTTTAAATAAAATATTAAGTTTTGAATATATTAGTAATCTTTATCTTTATATAAGTTTTGTTTAAAATTTTGATCATTAAATATATGTTTTAGAAAATGTTTAGGGTTTAGGGTAAGTAGACTTTAATTCATATGAAGTCTACATATATGTAGAATATAAGCAATTAATAATAATAGTTTGATGAAATATTTGGATACATAAACAGAATATAAGCAATTAAGAAAACAACTAAGAAGTATTAAAATTAAAATTTATGAAATTAAACATAAGGCAAATGATAAATATATACTTCATTTGATATTTTTCTCCAAAAGTAGCTCACAAGGGTACTAAATTTATAATTTCATCTTAGTGAGTAAACAAAAAACCCGAAGACAAAATTTACATTTATAGCCCGCGCAGGTTATGGAAACATCACATGAAATCTCCTCTGAAAAGACTTCACATGAAGTCTACTAGTTCTAGGAGGAGATTTCATATAAAGTCTTCTCTTTAATTTTATATTTAATTAAAAATAAATAGTAAGTATATTTTTATGTTGATTCCAAAATATAATAATAAACAAATATGATGTATTAAAAATAAAATTTAGATTAAACATGGGCAAATAACACCAAAGAAGATTAAATTAGAATTTAGGATTTAGGATTTACATGAACAAATTATACTATGGTCAAATTAGAATTTAGGGTTTAGGATTTAGAATTTATAATTTACAATTCAGAATTTAGAATTTAGAGTTTAGGATTTGCATGAGAAGATCAAAACCACATAGTTCATAATCAAACTATGGCATAGTTTAGGGTTTAGGATACTAAGATATGGTGGTAATCTTGTGGGATTTGAAAATTTTGTAATAAAAGAGGTAAAATATGCATAAGAGGTCAATTGTACATATATTTGGAACAAGATATTTGGTCCAATATTATAAAAAATAATCAATTTGCGCTATATAATTTATGGTTTATAATTAAGAATTTAGGATATAGGGGTTAGAAGAGACTTCACGTGAAGTCTACTACTGTTTAGAGTTTAGAGGGTAAAGGAGATTTCACGTGAAGTCTACTTTGGTAATAAAATTGAACATTGGTTAGTGCAAACCAAAATTTACCGAGTGAGTAAACCGGAAGTTATCCTTTATATATATACGATTTTCACTTAACAATTGTAAGAACCCTAGCCTCATACATTTTGCTCTCTTCTCTCATGGTGCCGCCATTGTCATCACCGTGGTCATCTCCGGCAAATCTGCAGGTAATCTTCTCGTCGTCTGTTCTTTCGTGCCCCATCTTCTCTTCTACTATGTTTTTCACTTCTCGCTTCGCGTTTTATTCATCTTTTAACTTGCTTTGTCTCTCTTTCAGTTCTGAAGCAACCGAAAGCGGATCTCTAGGTTTTCCCTCTCTCTTCTTCTTCTTCTTCTTCTTTTATGATTGATCTTTTCTTCATCCAGATCTAACTCTTTTTTTCTTCTTCTTCGTTCTTCTCTTCTTGCGTCTCTATTTCTTCATCACCGTTAGATTTTGGCACCACCACCATTTCAGCCACCGATTCTCTTCTTTCTTTTCCAAGGTAAGAGATTTTTGAAAATTTTTGAGTATTATGTGTAGATTTTGTCTTTCTCTTTTCCTAAAGGTATGCACAGCTTCCAAGAAGATATCCAGACTCTAGCTGAAAGAATGTTGGGTATTAAGCAATCACTAGAAGAAATCAGAAGCGCGTCAAAGGAGCAAGTGAAATCCAACGCCAACCCTGACCTGGAGACCATTCAGCCAATTGGGGTTAGTTCTAAACCCTCTACAAAAAATACCCGAGTTTATGCCCTCCATAAATCAAAGAAAGAATCCAAGTAGTTTCATTTGCATCTGCTTGTTGTCTTATTTGTTGTGGTGTTTTGAATTTAAAAACTTTGTTACTGTTTATGTTTTTCATATTTGTGTAGTATTTTATGAAATAATGTCAACTCAATGTACTATATTATTTTATAAATAAAATTGTAACTTTGTGTGCATAAATAAAATTGCAGATAGACCATAATCTCCTAAGCGAGAGTGTAACTGGTGAAGGTGTAAATGTTGAAGGTGTAAATGGTGGGGGTGTAAATGGTGAAGGTGTAAATGGTCAAGAAGAGGAAAGTCTTGTCTTGCTTGAAGATAAACTCCCCAATCTAGATTTTGAACTTGTGAAAAAAATAAACAAGAGCAGAAAACCAAGCAGGTACAAGAGAAGATGCGTGCTCGGACTGAAAAGGTCAAAAAGCTAGCTGCTACATAGATGAGTCCATACCTAGGAAATAACACAGCGAAATGCATTATCACAAACAAGAAAGGTGGTGGGTACAATCCTTTCCCACCGGTAGACGCTGTAAAAGCTGCTCATGGAGTGCAAGACTGAAAAAAGAAACTTAAGTTTTTTTGCAAATATTAAATTCGTTACATATCTTGCAAATATTGTGTAATAAGAATTGAATGTTTTAGGGAGTACAAGCTGAAAAGGAAGACTAAAGGTTCTATCATGGAATGGTACACGAACCTCAAATGTCCAAAAAAAAGGCTAGAAGACACAGTGGACTTCTTCAGTAGACTCACTTAGTAGACTTTTTTAGTAGACTTCTTTAGTAGACTTCTTGAGTAGACTTCTTGAATAGACTTCTTTAGTAGACTTCTTTAGTAGACTTCCATCTGACTGTTTTGTTTTGTTTCCTTTTTTTTTACATCACATTGATGTTGAGATTAATCTTCTCAGAAGTCGCTATGCAAAGCATATGGAATGGTTCCGCTCAAGCAGACTTTGCATAGTTGATACAAGATTTCAACAAATGTGCACAAATAAATTTCAAGAGTTTGACGAGTCTCCTACCAACCCAGACGGGACAGGGAAACGATTACCTGGTGGATCACTTGATTATTACTCTAGGGAAAAACCATTGATGTGATCAGGTTTTAACCCTAAGCAATCTACTCCAAGTGCACATCAATATAGTAGTAGTACTATAGGGATCGAATCTTCAAGGAACTAAGCATTGCACTTTTGACCATCAACTATATTTCTCAAGCTATACTAGTCAAAATTTAAGAAATAAACAAGCAACTTTAAACAATGTAAACCTTAATAATAAAAGCACCATGCATAGGGTATTCATCAGGAAGTAGGAATCTAACTAGGGAAACTATTCAGAGTATTACTTAGGTTCAATTATCGACTTGAACAGAAAAGTATAACGAGTCTACTCTCGCAATACTCGAGACTCTACTCGAGAATTTAAAGGTCCTAAATATCGTTGGTTCGAAATCACGAATAGACATTAAACAAGTAGGTTCAACTATCCACAATCAACCTAAACATCAACTATCTTGGTTAAGGATTGATTGCTCATCTAACCTAGTTTAGATTCCTAGCAAGCTTTTGAGAGCTAACAACCTAAGTTCATAGATTAGTTGATCAGGCTATTCTAAGCATTAAGCACAAGATTAGATGAAGAATAATCTTTTTAGATTTAATTCTATTTGTTCCTAATCATTGATTCTTAATCCCTAGAAACCCTAAACCTGATTGGTGAGCTACTCAGACATAATCAAACTAGAAACAAAAGACATAATGGAAATAAACTTGAATTGCATAAAAATATGAAATAGAGGGTTAGATATTATTCTCAGTGTTGAATTCTCTCTCTCTCTGGCTTACAAAATAACTCAAAAGTTCTCTGTGAATAATGGTCGACGTCCCCAAAAAGAAATAGAATAGAAGTATTTATATGTCCTAAGATTTAGGTGCAAAAAAGAAAAATTAGGTATTTGCTTCATAGCTCGTTGATCGATTGATCATGGAGTTGATCGATTGATCTTGGGCTTGTGTTATCGATCTCCAACACGTCAGGTCGATTGTGGGGTCGAGCGATGTTCTGGAAAAAAGGCTTGATTGATCGCTCAAGATGTAGATTGGTTGATCGTAGGCCTTTTCCGTGAAACTTCATGTAATGCTCCAAAACCATCCAAATAAGACTCCAATACCAATGATCCAAGTTCCTACGTTTTCCACCTAAAGGTGACACAAAATACAGACAAAAACTCTAAAAGTAGGCATGTAAATGAGCTCAAAACTAGTAAAAATAAAGGTATATCAATTCCCCAGACTTAACCTCTTTCTTGTCCTCAAGCAAAGAAAGAAAAGACTAACGAGAAGATTCCCTTAAGAAACTCATTTGTCATCAGAAATTGCACAATACACTCCATATGAACCAATCAATACTTACCTGTTAGTATCAAGACCACCTTGTACTTCCCCCAGACTTAGCTTCTTGCCAAATAGACTCTATAATCAACATCAGAATACCCAATTGCACCATACCGACTTCCTAATCATCTAAGTGTTGTCTCATCAAGGGAGTATCGATCAATGAACACATGGACTCATCATCAACCTTTACCTGAACATAGGACTATCTTTCTATGGTTCATTTCCTCTCATTCCATTCATTTGCAGCCGATTTTTTCTTACTTACCTAGGGTATCATTTTTTTTATTTTTTTTTATTGGCTGCTCAACCAATCTTTCCCTACTTACCTAGGGTATCATTTTATTTTTTATTGGTTGTCCAACTAGATATCTCCCTACTTACCTAGGGTATCATTTTATTTTTTTCAACTGGTTGGTTCTTTACTAACTCAAAGAATTAAAGCAAAAATGGCTTCATTGGAACAAAATTTTTGATCCTTGGCCAAGTTTTATATTGCTTCAACTTTGTTTTATAGTTACTTCAGAATCTTAAACATTCGAATATCTAAGAGAGGGGAACCATACTCACACATATAAGTCTTTCAGGACTGAAGAGAGGAATCCGATCCAATGCATACCAAACCCTTTGACAAGAAAATTAAGTCAGGTTAATGTTGAAATCGACATAGATTCTTTGAAATATCGATATGTGTCATTGAGAATATGCTTTGTCTCTAGGTTTTCAAATACTCATCGATTCCCGACAAGTGCATATCAATGATCCTAAAAGAATAAGAATGCAACAATCCTCAAAAATCATAGTTCCCTAGACAAAAGGTTTCAAAAGCTCAAGAACAAAACATAGAAAGAGTTAATGTCTGAAAACAAAAACTAAAAAGAAGACAAAACAAAGCAAATAGTGTAAGTCACAGCAAGTTTATCTCCCCCAGACTTACTTCACACCTCCTGGTGTGTAAACAATTTAGAAGAGATCACGACATACGCATAAAGAAACGGAAAAATCGAAAATAAAAGAAAGAAAAAGGGTGAGATAAACCGATCACTCAGGACTCTGACTCTCTTGGTCTCCAGGTGCTCATCTACATCGACGTGGAAGGCGCTACTCGAGTGGCTGCTCCTCTCTATCCTCGGAATCAGCCTCTGATCGACGTCCAGCAACGTCTAATCGATGAGCATCAGCTCTAGTGCTACTCTCTGGCTGATCCACAGCAGGTGCACTCATGCAAAATGCGGCTGGTATCCTCCTAAGTGCCTCCCAAAGGCGTCTCCTCATCGAATGCTTCCTCTCCTCCGTCTCATAGTACCATCGCCAGTACTCCCTATCAGTGAAGTTATCCGAGAAAGGAGGAATATCATACTCCGTGATGTACTCTGGGTTGATGTGCTCGAGGGTCTGAGCAACGTTGGACTGCTGCTGTGTAGAAGCTGGAGCTGCTGCCGATGAACACCTCCGTGGAGCTCGTCGGTGAGGTTGTGGCTCCTCTTGCTCTTGTACTACAATCTCAAGACGTGTAATGTGAGGCTCAAAGAGTACATTCTCCTTACAAGTGAGAGTTGTGATCACAGGTGCAAGGAAGGAACAAAGATAAGGCTTGATGTCTCTAGTGAAGTAGCGCCAATTTGTTCGTTCGGTGAGGTAGGTGAAGTTGGTCAATCCCCGATCGTCAACATAAGATATCCTCTCTACTTTTGCTGTCTCACGAAGATCCTGCTGCAAATAATCAAACATGGTGGTCAAGAGACAACCTATCGTCACGTTGATAGACTGATCTGGAGTGCCTCTGAAATGATGTTCGGGAAGCAGCTTCGTGAACATGTATCCCATGTTGATGTCACAAGGACCAACATTAGGAGCAGGTGCAGAACCATACAAGTCAGGTATCGCAGGGTACAAAGCATGATGTAGTATCTCCAACTCTGGCTTAGTCACGGCAAGGTTGACTTCCTTGCATAGAATAGCCGATCCCAACATCTTAGCAACAATCCGAATCATAGGATGTCAGATGTATGTGAGCTTGGAATCTCGTCCTTGAAAAGTAGCATCATCTAAGACGTTCCAAAGAGCGTCAAGAGGAGTACCTTGGCGAGAAGGTAGCTGACTGTCAGCTTCCTTGCAGAACCCATAGATCGAGCAGATCTGCCGAACAGTCAAAATGGTAACGAATACCACGGTACATAAACATCAAGTAGGATGCATAGAGAGGAGCATGAGGATCGGCTGCTAGGTGGAGGTCACAAGAGGCTAAGAACTGCCTGACCGGCTCTGGGTACAGCGGCTGAGGCTTGGTCATAAAGGTACCAAGGCCAAGTATATCAAGCATCCCAGTCACATCATCGAGAATGCCAAGTCTGTCCAGTGTTGTCAGACATAAGAACTTGGTCAGAACAAGCTTGTTCCTCAACATCTAATCACAGAACACGCTATGGAAATTCTGCCATCTTGAATCTTTAGTCCTCTTCTGGTATGCATGATTGTTCTTCAAGAGCGAATGGTCAGAATGATTTCCTAAGTTCTTCTCGAACGGTTCCCTATCCGGTCTAGGCCAAGGCAAACATGTTCGTTCAAAAGCTACGGGATTGGAGGGCTGGCCGGCCTCAACATTAGCCAATTGTCTAACCTTATGAGAAGGTTGCTTGCCCGCCATAATCTTCACAAATCGATCAAACAAAGGAAAACCAAAAAAATTCAATATCCTCAAAAATTGATGAAAAATCGAAAATATGGAATTCAAACAAAAATTATGTGAAATCAATTGCTAAACCAATCATGTAGCATCTAAATCATCCCGCAATGCTTCAAATAATAACACAAATTCTCAATTCCAAAAGAGAAAATCAAAAATTTTACAATTTTTCTCCAACAACCTAACAATCAATTTCTGTGCAGTAATCTAACAATGTAATCGGTAAGAGGCTTCAAAATCATCATAGAATCATGTCTACATCTAAAATCAAAATCCAAAATTCTCAAAAAATCTCGCCAATTTTGCCAGTTTCAATCGAAAATTTAAAAGTCATACATTTGTCAATCAAGTTAGATGAATGGATAATTAGAAAGATGAGGAAATTTTGATTAGGTAATGCTTTTGAATCAAAGAAAATGGTTGAGAATCAAAGAAGTTAGAGGGGATTAGAAAATTTTGCCCTAAATCGCCTAAAACAACCGTGAAGAGATATATTTGAACAAAACCCGTGTTTTCTAAGTTATAAAGACTTACCTAGCCTGCTGATCGATCAACTGAGGCATTGATTGATCGATCTTACCTCTCGTGGTATGCTGATCGATCGATTACGACCATGTAGGTTGATCAATAGGTCCTTGATGATCGATTGATCGACCTGCAGAGATCGAGTATTTTATCCTATCCTTTGATGATCGATCGATCACATATGTGAAGATTGGTCATACAATCAATCGTACGAATGAAATCATCGCTGATCGATCGATCACTGAGACGATCGATTCAGAGCCCTTTGGTCCAATTTTTCTCACCTAAAACAAACTCAAAACAAAATCGAAAATCAAACAAAAACAGAAAAATATGAAAATAAAAACTACCTATTAGTGGGTTGCTTCCCACTCAGCGCTTATTTAAAGTCAATAGCTTTACTTGAATGCCACTTAATTGGCTAAATCATCCGTGGGAAGAATGATCACTCCCTTGGTTCTCATCTCATCCTTGATGAACTCATTGAGTTGTTCATCCTTCCAGTGGAATTCAACACCTATTGTGTCCAGCAACACTACAGTTCTATCAGGTTGTAGTTCCTTCACCGTGTATGGTCCAAAAGATTTAAGATCAAGTCTTCCTACAAAAACTTTTAAGCACAAATTTTGAAGACAACTTTCAAAGTATTCACCTGTTTAGTCAAAAAGGACACTATCATCATCATACTCAGCCGATCTATTGCTTGCTCATGGCAGATCTCATATTCCTCATCCGACTCATACTCTTGTTCCTCATATTCCCAGTTTGTGTTGATCAAGTTCACAACCTCAACCTTTTCATCCACAACACAAGTCCTTATCACACCACATAGGTCCTTAGTCGATTTTCTAATAGGATAGGAGACTTCTTTATCAACATTTTCAAGAACCACCCTCTGGTTGAGAAAGTCAATCTTTGCCCCAACAATATTTAGGAATGGTCGACCCAAAAGAATGGACACAACTCCTTCCTTAGCCATCTCAACAACCGTAAAGTCAGTTGGAACCTTGCAATTTCCCATAATAAGTGTGAAATCGACTAACCTCCCTCTTGGGCTCTTAGAAGTGGCATCACCAAATGAAATGGATGAGGTATGCTCCTGCATAAGCTTGATCCCAAGCTCCCTCATGGTCTCTAACGAGATCACACTGACACTTGCACAATCACACAAAGCATCACCGTTCAAAATTCTCAATGTGATCCGTCGAATTCTCTCCTAGGAGACCATTGAAGACATATTGCTTCACTAATCCAATCAGTTGAGGTTTGATCTCATAGTCATGCCTCTGGATAGGTGGAGGTCGAATAGCAGACCTATTCTGATAGTATGTGTGAGGTATATCCATGTCACCTATAGCTCAGCGTTGAAGTTGTTCCTGCTGCCTCCTAAGCATAGCTAAATCTCTCTGCAAATGTTTCAACCGTTTGCTGAACATCCTGGTTCCTTTGAACAGCAAGCTGAGTCTCATAGTCCTGAGGAATCTATTGGTTTTCCTAATTCATTGCTTTTGCTCTGTGATTTTCTCTTTCAACTCTAAAAAGTTCTTCGTTATCAAAACCAAGTAGACTATCTGAACCTTGACTTCTTCTGTTCATAAACCTGAAACAAAAACAAAAACAAGACATAAAACAAAAACATAAGTAAAAGAGTATATACTTGAAAACAAATCTTAATCAAAAGGCAACCGATTGGTTCCCCAGAAACAGCACCAAAAACTTGATGTGATAAGGTTTTAACCCTAAACAATCTACTTCAAGTGCATAAGAATGAAGTAGTAGTACTATAGGGATCGAATCCTCAAGGAACCAATCATTGCACATTTGATCATCAACTATATTTCTCAAGCTATACTAGTCAAAATTTAAGAGACAAACAAGCAACTTTAAACGATGTAAAACTTAATAATAAAAGCACCATGCATAGAGTATTCATCGGGAAGTAGGAATCTAAATAGGGAAACTATTCAGAGTATTACTTAGGTTCAATTCTTGACTTGAACAGAAAGGTATAACAAGTCTACTCTATTAGTACTCGAGACTCTACTCGACAATTTAGAGGTCCTAACTATCGTTGGCTCTAAATCAAGAATAGGCATTAAACAAGTAGGTTCAACTACGAATAGAATTCTAGACTCAACATCAATAAAACACATACTAAAATGCACACAACATTTCAACTTCTATCTGTCATCTCCTAGAACATCACTCATGTTATAGCTTTGTTATCTACCGAAATAATGAGTGGTTAAAATTTTTACTACGTACAAGATATTTATGCCAATACAATTTGGTTTGTAACTTACACATTTTTGTCTGAGTATGGCCTGATTGTTTGAATTTTGAGCAACTGTATCGCTTGGAAATTTGGCTTGCCTTGTTATGTCGCATCCTAGCAATCTCAAGCCAACTCTGCCATCTAGATTTCTTCTTTCTTCCAGGAAGAATCTTTACGACCGGAAGAAGACATAGCTCTTGGTTCGCAAATCTGTAGTCACTTTTCGGGTATATATTGTGAGAATACACTACAGTCAAATATTCCTTCCTATACGAAGGACATATAAGAGTAGTAACATATTGACCAACTCGCAATGCAGCTGATAACAAGATTTTACTGTATTCTCAAATCCTATTGTACTAGTGTGTCGAAGTAGCACAAAAAGTGTTAAACCAATTAGGAGTGTAGCGATTAATCAAGATGCAGTTAACTACTCTAATCCAAGCCAATCAGGTTTAATTTTGTTTAACAACCTATTTCAATCGAGCAAAAAACTGAATTAAATATATAAGTAAAATGGAGCAAATAATAGTAGACAAGGTAAAAACAAAGGAAGGCAAAGAAAATTAAGCAACAAGCAAATCAAGCGCAGGGTGATGAGAAAACATGGTCCTAAGGAGAGAGTATCATAGATCAGCATGACTCTTAGATCAATTAGGCGCTTGACAACACTCCATAGAGCTAATCTCTAGGCAGCGAGAACACAAGGCAATGAATCCACTCTTGTGGTCATCATACTTAATCAAGCTATTAACAGACTCTATCGCCATAGGTGTTTGATAACTTAACCAGTATGAACAATTAACTCGCTAAGAGCCGATTCACACCTTAGATATTCGATCCCTCAAACTAAGCGTGTGAATCTCTGAAGTGGTTTGATCTGACATTCTACCAAATACCTATCGGGTGCTAGAACGTCCCAGAACGAGCTTCAGTTAATCAGGATGAAACTAGTGTTAACAGCACCAAATCAGATGAGATCTAAGCATTCATAACCTAAAGAAACCTAGAAAACCTAAGATCCACGCCAACCTAACTCATTCTCAAGAGCCCTAGGTGAACTATTCATAACTCATAGAATTAACAACCAAAATAGAAATCATCGCAGATAACATAACCAATAAACTTGAACTCAAAAAAAAAGCAGGATTTAACGAAATCAGAAATTTTACAGAAACGCATAAAAAGAGAGTTTGTTGTCTCAAGATTACAAAGAAAACGCTGCTTGCCTAAAAGAAGCAAAAACTCAGATAATCCTTTTTTGGCAACTGAAACCAATATTTATACTAAGTTTGGATTGAACCCTTAATTAATTTGGCCCATTCGAAATGGTCTGGCGGGCAGTGGACTTTAGCTTTGGTCTAGCCCAAACGCTAAAAAGGCCCATGAATTGAAAGTCTGTGGCCCAAGAGACGACCTATTCGGTCTAAGACTCGATCCGCCTCTCGTGCGTATCTTTGGTTCGATCCGCTCCTCGAGACCATCTGGACTGCTCCAAGACTCGATCCAGAGCTCCTCTACACTTGATCTGTAGCTCCTCTACACTCGATCCACAGCTCCTCTAGACTCAATCCGCAGGTACATATGGCTTACATAGCTGGTTCTACTTATGACAATCCCCTACTCCACTCCGACTCTAAGTGCTGCTCCTTGTATCCCTTAGTTCCACTTGTCCTGAATGCTCCATTTTTGTGCCTCTAGTACTTAAAATCTCCTCGAATGCAATGTGCGTGCTAATGCAAATGAATGAAGCTATTTGGACTCTAAAATGATGAAAATGTACTAGATATACATGCAAAATGGCTAAATAAGACTCCAAAACCATGCTAAAATCCATACATATCAACTCCCCCAACCTTATTCTTTGCTTGCCCTCAAGCAAACAGACAAGAACAAATTCGGAGAAGAGGTTGCACAGTAGGGTCTCAAAACCAAAGCAAGCTGATTCAGATGTTAAACTCAATGTCCTGTTTTGATATTCTAGGTTGCAGTACTAACAACTCCTACTCTGAAAACGTTAGCCATGCTGATCATAGTCCAATCTAAGTCAAAGTTCAACCTACAATTGCATTCAAATAAACCACTTCTTTTAACATTCATTTTAATCCAAACCATGAATCAAGCTATACATCTTCTATGAACTCGTTTGCCTAAGGGTATGGTCTAAGAGATTAAAATGATCTCTTCCACTTATTGGCTAAATCAAATCTGCACAAGGATCATTCAAAATGGAATAAGCTTTAGCATAACGCTAAGGGTGAGAACCAACAGATGCATACAGAAACAAGGTCTCATCTACCCGATGCACCCAACTCGAGCTCAAACCTATTTGTTCTAAATCCTAGAAACTTATCCTACATTGACCCTTTTAAGTCAAAGAGGCTTTTCTTTCTTTCAGCCAAACGCCCATTATGACCAACTTCCCAAGCTTCTTTTCCATTGCTGATCTAAGGAGAGGGGTTTCTTAATTAAACTCTTCTAGCGGTTTTGAATCATATCATACTGCGGCTCTGGTTCTATTTTCACTTTTAATGCATAAGGCACTCTAAACGTTGTCTATATTTTTCTTTCATAGAACCCAATTTCACATTTTTGGTTTCCAAAACCTTTACTAGAATATACATACATTGCCTTTTCTCCCCGTAGACTCTTGTACTCATGCCCTTATTCTTTTCTTCATTCCTTTCCCAACCAGAGTAAACAAGCATCCCGTACCCAAAAACCACCTACGCCTCGTGAACCAGAAACTACATGAAACCTTGATCCTGTCGGCGCTCACCTAACACTTTATGTCAAGATTAAACCAAAAAATAGGCCTCACACTCTCACAGAAAACAATGCATGGCTCGAAAGGAGGTAAGGGTCAAGGTGAGAGTCTACCTGGATTAACATGATAGGTGCACAAGGTGAAAGGAAATCAAGTATTTTGTGATCCACAAGTTCAGTCTCAATGCATAGACTTGATAATTAAACATCAGTTTTACGTTCTCACTTAGCAAGGAGTGGCGTCTAATCACAGCAAAATTCAGCCAAGATATGAAGCTTAGACTAAACATTCCTAGCATGGTGCAGTCTTACACTTCGAACCAGAAACCAAGCATCAAATAACATAAACTTAGAGGAGTGAATTTCGCACGTAAATCAGCAAGCTTGCAAGGTAAAATCATCATAATCTCCAATGCATGAGTAAACTCGATCCTACAGGAATGCAAATTACATGACACTCTGTTTATGTGTTTTTGAAAAGTTTTTCCGATTTTGTTTTTTTTATAAAACTTAATATGAATGATATGGATGCATTGAACCCGTAGGATCCAAGAAGTTATACTCCTGCAGCTACGTGAGTTGCTGCAAAGTTGAATCATATGGATCGAGGAAGCTAAGTCCTGACTGCTATGTGAAATGTTGGGACTGCACCTCTGGTTCTGCAAGTCATGGTTGAGTACTTTGACTGTGCCACCTTTGAGATCTATTTGTTGATCGCCTACTCGTCGAGCGCTGCTGTCTTGGTGGTTCAAAGCTTTGCTCCAGTTAAGCTCAGGCGTCTTCTTAGCAGTTTAGGTGAATAATGCACCGCCTGACTCAACTGGTTGCTCGAACTGGATGTTAGAGTTCAGGTCAAAACTGAAGAGATGCTGTGTTGGCTCCTGTTGCAGAGGTACGGGTGGAGACGTTGGTTGATGTTCGACTGATGACGCTCTGCGTGGTTATTCGGAAGTGGAGCGCCTGTTGGTTGGTCTCAAGCTAGAGGTGGACCGTCTAAGAGGTGGTGGGCAACTCGACCTCAAGTATTGGAGCTGAACAATAAAGAAACCTTGATCAGGATGAACTGTATTTCCTTAGTGTTCTATTTGATTCCTTCCTACGCCATGCTGAGGTGTTTATGTGCTACTTTCAATCCCTTCGGTATTTTTGGGTCGACGTAATCGTCAAAGTAGAAACACTTTGGTTCTTCACCTTGCTCCTCTGTTGGCTCAGGTTCTTGTGCCGGTTGGTTTCTTCTGACTCGTGGTAGAGTGATGAGATCAGCAGGAGGCATGAAGGAAATGTTTCCATTAAGTCCGAGTGTAGTGACATCAAGGTTTAGAAGCACAATTGTCAAGTCGTCCGCTGCTCCTGGTTGTCTAAACCAATATATTTACGTCCCTCTGCTTGGTGCCTTTCTTAAAACATTGTGATGTATGAGGTATGCAATATCGATCCATTTTGGTGGAATTGGCTTTGATTTCATACAAGCGCTACAAGCCTCCAATATCCGTGTTACAATCCCTCCTATGCATATTGTGGATTTGGTCGTCTTTGGTAACATTCCAGCCCATGATTTATAACTTAAAAGCTGCTCCATAAACGTCTTTGCAAACCCATTGTTGTTTAAATTCCCTACAAGCTTCAACCCCTAGTCATAATCTGAGTTATTGATGAAATCCTTAAGACCCACATCGATCATCTCTATTTCTATCTTACGCACATTCCCCGACTTGTGAATAGCAAAACATGTGCATGCCATCACCTTGTGAAAGTCTGATTGCACTTATCCTCATGTTTTTGCTTGTAGACGAGTTGTACTGTTCAGGGCTTGCAATCAGATGCCACAAGAAATTTATTTCCTCTTTGTCAAAATTAGTGTTGAGCCCACCTGACGGGATGAGATCGAAAAGCTGCTCGAACTGGGTTAATGAGAATGAGTAGTTGGTGCCATTGACTCGGAATGTTAGAACTCTGAATCATTCTGTTGCCCGTAGCTATTGTTTGTTTGCAGCATACGTTCATAGTTCAACAGAAGCAAGGAATTGTTGAGTTTCCTTTTTGTAGCTGGCACGGGGGCTCAAGACAAAATGTGTTAATCCGCTACTCCTCAGCATTACATCAACATCCTTGGCCATTCCGAGTTGCAACATAGTTTCTCTGTGGAGGTAACGCGTTTCCACCACGTCTAGTCTTTTCAGAGCTTTGAGCCCCTCGTTGTAGTTTGGATTGTAAGTCACCTCCTCGTTGTCAGACCCACCTACTCTATCATCACTCTCACTCGAGCTACTGTAGACATCTTCCACTTCTTCCTCATGACCTTGCTCAACCATGACTTCCTTACCCCTTTGTCTGGATGTTGTACGAATCAACTAAGGTGACTCCAAACCCGATTCATCGTTGTCAATGTCAATTGGAGACTCGGCCATTAATCGTGTTAATCTTCTCTTTGAAGAGCTTTTCTCTGACCTCTTCATAGTTACTTTTCACGCGCAGGATGCAACAACAACAACTTCTACTTTACTAGCTTCTTTACACAAAACCGACTTCACACCACACTTTTACTTGGGCAAATTATTAAGGTGGACCTGGTAATAGTTTATAAACAAAGTTGGAGGTGAAAACTCGAAAAACTCTCGAGTATATCTTGATGGTGTGAAATCTTGAGGGGAACTCAAATGGCGATCGAGTTCAAACGGCGGCGTAGCGTGGCGGCGTGAAATCTTGAGGGAAGCTCGAATGGCGATTTAATTCAAACGGAAACATAGCATAGCAGCGTGTGGTGGCGTGCAATGATCTCGAGTGTTATGGGAAGCTCGAAGTTGTTGGTGGCGTTGCTAGACTTGAAACAAAATTAAGTATTTGGTGGAGAAGAAGACCCAATCTTGATGTAGGTGAAGAAGATGAAGATTTGATCTTGATGTAGGTGAAGAAGATGAAGATTTGATCTTGATGTAGGTAATGAGGAAATTGCTAGGCGTGGTATGGAGTTGGGAGACAGAAGATTATATGTGGAACAAGCTTTTGTCTTGTCATAGCTTTGTTCACGTGATGCAGCAGAGGATGGAGCGCAAAAACATCAGCTCAAGGGAGGGGGCCACCCATTGACCACTCAAGTACTTTGCAGACTTTGCCAAAACATGTTGGGTCGAACTTGTGAGCTCATTTTATAATATGTTGGGTATTGTAAGCACCTCTCTTTTTTGAAAAGTTCATTGACCCATGTATCAACTTGAGTGGCCAAATTATTTCACCAGATTTAAAATTTTTGCTCCTTCTTCAGATCAATTCCATGTGGACTCGAACCACCTATCATTCCACTGAGTCATTTTTCCAATGTTGGGTGATGTGATTAAAAATTTCCGTGATATGGCTCGTAAGAGTTTATCCTTCCCCAGTTGCTGCCAAAATGATTGAATTAAATCACACCATTCGTTGACCACTTTGTAACATCCTGAAAATCAAAGGTTAAACCAAAAAGACAAAAGAAATTTTTTAAAGCATAATTAAAATATGTACAAGGATACCATGGGATTGCCTCCCAAGTGTGCTTGTTTAAAGTCAGAGGTGAGTTGGTTCATCGAGAGAAACAGAGGTTCTCTCGGGAATGGTTTCATCAGCTTGGTATGGCTTAACTCTTTGCCCATTCATAGTGAAATTTTTGCCATGTTTGTTGATCAGCATAATAGCTCCGTAGGGTAAAACTTCTTTAACTTGGAATGGGGCAGACCATCTTGACTTTAACTTACCAGGAAATGACTTAAGTCTCGAGTTGAACAGAAGCACCTGATCACCAGGTGTGATCCTCTTGGGTGTAATCTTCTTGTCATGGAAGGCTTTAGTTCTTTCCTTGTAAACTTTTGAGCTCTCATAAGCCTCAAATATGTCCTATTCTAACTCATGCAGATTCATAAGCCTTTCTCCTGAGCAGTTTTAAGATCAGAGTTTATGAACCTTGTTTCCCATAGCGCCTTGTACTCTATCTCAACCGGCAAATGGCATGACTTCCCATACAATAGCTTACACGGAGTTCTTCTAATAGGAGTTTTGAAAGCTGCTCCATAAGCCCATAGTGTGTCATCCAACTTGACTGCACAATCTCGTTTTGAAACCCCCACAACTCGTGCTAAAATAGCCTTGATATTCTTGTTTGAGACTTCCACTTGGCCACTGGTTTGTGGATGAAAAGGTGTAGCTACCTTATGCTTAACTCCATGCTTCTTCAGCAGATTCTCAAACATTGTATTGATGAAGTGGGAACCTCCACCACTTATGACCACTCGAGGTACTCCAAATCTGGGGAGAATGATGCTCTTAAACAGCTTGATGACAACCTTAGCATCATTAGTGCGATAAGCTACAGCTTCAACTCACTTGGAAATATAGTCCACTGCCACGAGGATGTAGTGATTTTTATGAGATGGTGGGTTGAAGGGTCCCATGAAGTCAATTCCCCATCAATCAAATATTTCAACCTCCAGAATCGGATTCTGTGACATTTCATTCCTCTTGGTTATGTTCCCCATTCTCTCACACGGATCATATTTGGAGATGAAAGCATGAGTATCCTTGAACATTGTCGGTCACCATAAGCCTGATTGTAAAATTTTCTGAATTGTCTTGAATGTGGCAAAATGACCACTATAAGCTGACCCGTGACAATGCTCCAGAACACCTTGAATCTCTTCCTATGCTATACACCTCCTGAATAAACCATCTGATCCTTTCTTGTATAAATAGGGCTCCTCCTAGAAATAGTGATTCACATCTTTGAAGAATTTCTTTCTCTAATAGGAGTTCATATACTTAGACACTTCTCCAACAACCAGGTATTTTACCAAATCTGCACACCAAGGCAGAGTGTATCCAGCGAGCTTCTTGTTGAATTGAGCATAATTTTCCCCTATTCTAAGAGTCTGGCACCGAGTCATCAATAGGTATCGAGTCCTTTATCATCATTCTTGAAAGCTGATCAGCCACTCCATTTTCCACTCCAGGTTTGTCAACTACTTCCATGTCAAATTTGTGTAGCAGCAGTATCCACCTTAGCGGCATGGGCTTAACATCTTTTTCTTCATCAGATACTTCAAGGCTGCGTGATCTGTATGCACAATCACCTTGGATCCAACCAAATACGATCTGAATTTTCAAATGCAAATACTGTCAAAAGTTCATTTTTAGTGGTTGCATACTTGACTTGGGCGCCATCAAGCTTTCTACTGGAGTAATATATCACATTCAGCTTTTTATCCTTCCTCTGACTCAGCACTGCTCCCACAACAAAATCACTAGCATTACACATTATCTCAAACGGAAGAGTCCAATCTTGGTCCTGTACTATTGGAGCAAACACCAAAGCCTCCTTTATCTCTAGAAACGCTTCGAGAAAATCAGACTCAAAATTAAACTTGACTTCCTTACACAGTAGGCGTGTCAGTGGTCTTGCAACTTTTGAGAAGTCTTTAATGAGCCTCCTATAGAACCCAGCGTGAACCAGAAAGCTTCGAACATCCTTTACTGCTTTAGGAGGTTGCAACTACACCATAACATCAACCTTGGCCTGATCGACCTTAATACCTTTCTCTGAAATCTTGTGCCCCATAACTATCCCTTCCTGAACCATGAAATGACATTTTTCCTAGTTCAACACTAAGTTTGTCTCCACGTACCTGCTCAATACCATGCAAAAGTTTGACAGACAAGAGGAGAAGGAGGAGTCGTATACAGAGAAGTCATCCATAAAGACTTCCACCATCTCCTTGATTATATCCAAAAAAATTGAAGTCATACACCTTTGAAAGGTGGCATGAGCACTGTAAAGACCAAAGGGCATATGTCTATAATCAAAATTTCCATAAGGGCATTTAAATGTAGATTTTTCCTGGTCATCCGGGTGTATAAAGATTTGATAAAATCCACTATACCCTTCGAGGAAACAATAGTATTTGTGGTTAGCTAACCGCTCTACGATCCGATAAATAAAGGGTAAAGGAAGATGGTTTTTCCTAGTAGAAGAATTGAGCTTCCTCTAGTCAATACACACTTTATGCCTTGTTATAGTTCTAGTAGGTATAAGTTCATTCTTATCATTCTTAACAATAGTGATACCTTCTTTCTTATGAACACAATGCACAGGTGATACCCATTTGCTATCTAACAATTTAAGTATTTCTTTTTCACTACTTCCTTAAGATTGGGGTTCAATCTCCTCCAGGGCTCTATGATAGAATAAGACTCATCTTCCAAATGTATCCTATGGGTGCAAAAACTAGGGAATATTCCTCTAATATCATTAAGAGTGTACCCTATAACTTTTCTAAAACATGTAAGCTCAGTCAACGACATGTTCAACTCATCATCATTCAAAGCATGATTGACAATCATATGATAAATGGAGTTGGGACCTAAGAAAGCGTACCTTAGCCCTGCATGAAGTGGTTTTATCTCCACTTTTCGTGCTTTGAACTCAGACCAGTCATCATTGACTGGAGAAGTAGTACATTCGAGCAGTTGCAGCTCGAATCCCTTTATAGCGTCTAGCACATATTTTGTCAACTCTTGGTTCTCAGCTTCGATGTCAGAACACGTTTCAACCAGTTATTCAATCACAACCAAACCCTTAACCGTTCTATGAGCATCTAGGAGTCTGCCATAACACTAAGCTTCCAGACTCAAGTATCCATCAACGGCTGGCTTAGTCAAAGCAACATGCAGTTGATCTTTTGCTGCCAACTCCTCCAATAGCTCATCATCGAGAGCGTCCATTTCCTGAATCGAGAACACTTGACCCTTAATGGTTGGCTTTTTAACGCATCATTGATGTTAAGTTTCATCTTAAGGTCTGCTCCAGTTGCAACTTTATTGTTCCATTCCTTACATCAATCAACGCACCACCAGTAGCCAAGAAGGATCTTCCTAAGAGTAGCGGATCCTTTAGCTCCTCGTCCATTTCCAGCACAAGAAAGTCAGTTGGTATCTCAACACCTCCGACCTTCATAGGAAGATCCTCTAAAATGCCATGAGGGGTTCTCACTGATCTATCAGCTAAAACCAATGACATCTTGCAGATTTTGTAATCAGTAAAGCCTAATCTTTGTGTATCTAAAAGTGGCATGAGGCTTATCGAATGCACTAAGGTCGCATAAACCCTTGTTGAATGATAAGGGTCCAAGTGAACACGGAATCGTGAAGGTGCCAGGATCACCGAGCTTCTTTGGCACAACCTTTCTTTGGATGATGACACTGATCTCGTGAGTCAGCACTACGATGCCTCCGACCTCTTTTGTTCTTTCCTTAATTGCATCTTTAAGGAATTTTTGATAGGGAGGCATCAACATGAAAGCGTCTAGTATGGGAACTTTGAGCATAATGCCTTGGATTTGCTTATCAAAAAGGGCTTTATTCTTCTTAGCAACATCCTTCTTAAACCTCTATAGGAAAGGAAACTACGGTTTCTATGGCAGGGTGATAAAAGGTTTTTTCTTGGGATTTTTTTATCAAATCATTGTGGCATAATGAAAGGGTGAGTGATAGATGTGTTTCGAACCAATCTTCGTAATGATGACAAGCAATGAGGACTAATCAACCTATCTAGTTCAAACTCAATTTTATGGGAAGAAATCTGTCACAAGTCTACCATCCAAATATATGAGAATAAGAAAAAATAGCATGATAATAAGACAAAATGAAATTCAAAAACAGAGCATGAAAAAGAAAAATGAGATCTAAGTAAGAAATCTACAAATAAGGAGATGGGAAGGGAAGAATAAGGTTGGCGATCGATGCGAAACTATGGAGGAACTCGGTTTCTTAACAAAGCAATCGAGAATTGATCTAAAGCAAGGGGATCATTTTTCGATTATGTCGCTCTCGCGATCATGAACCTTCACCCGAGGAAACTCTGAACCTACCCTAGTAGTGGAAATTAGATTGGGTGAGCATGAATATCAGACCCTCTAAAGGCTAGCAATCACATAAAGAATCCAATCTCTTTCCCCAAATGAAGATTACTCTAGATCTAGCTAGGATCGGCACCTCGATAAACCCTAGTCCGCCGCAGGGAAACTGATCTAAGTTCATGTAGCCAGAATGAAATCGACCTTAAAACCAGTAGATCTAGTAAGATCTTGTCTAATATAACCAAGAGCAACCTAGATCTACATAGATTCACATCGATGTACCTTATTGATAACACGGTTTTTTCGGCCTAAGCTATCAAATCATTGAGGTAAGTGGATAAGCAAGTGGATGTCGAACCAATACTCAGAGAAAGCATGCAAACAACTCATCTAATACCTAGTTCTAGTCTAGATAACCTAACATTCTGTCACAAAGTTAGGCCAATATTCATGTGAGCTCTTAAACTAGCTAATAGGACAAACTACACTAGATGACAAAATAAAAACAGAGCAAGAACATTCAAAACAGAGAAATGATCATAAAACAGAGCAAGAACTAGCAAATGCAAAATACCATGAAATTAAACATGAATCTAAAGGATAGGGAATGGGTGATCGGCAGATAACTCGCCGATCCAACACCGCCAAGCTATATAAAGCGAGCTCTAAACC
>OVBA01003496.1:0-27727 GCA_900406435.1 Lepidium aucheri | reverse complement strand
TGTTTGCAAGTACCTCCGAGTATTGGTTCGACAATCCACTCTACTTACCACGACCTCAATGATTTGATAGCTTAGGCCGAAAAACCTTTTTATCAAAGTTGGAGACAAGTGATGAGGAACCAAAACAAACAAAAAACAGAAACAAAATTACCGAAAACGCCAATTTCACTGTTTCAACATACTCCTTCTTATTGAGCATCTCAGAGAAAGGAGGGAGGTCCTCAATAGTGTTCTTAAGGAAACACATCAGATCTGCCCCTCCCAACTCGAAATCCTTAATAGGAGCAAACTCCTCCAAAGCATATGAAAAACAAAAATCTCTACACGATTTTCTCCTTTTGTGTAAAGAGACTTCAAGAGGTGGAGAAGACTCCTTGTGTTTGGCTGCCGTCTTACGCGCAGAGTCAGCAACAGTATCCCGACCTGATATTATCGAGCAAATGTCTAAGTCATCTCGTCAGCAAAACATTTCGAAAAAAGGGGAGGAAGAGAGTTCTTTGAAGGGCGCTACCTTTAATGGCAGATTCGGGAGCCTATTTTTTCTTCTCGGTCTTTTTAATTGCCGAGGAATTAGAAGAGGATTTGAGAGACTTCAAATCCTTATCCTTAACTAAATTTTTTGACTTCCTCCTAGTATAAGTCGGGGAACTATTAGAACCCTTGCCGACCTTCTCAGAAAGGTCGGTCATGGCTTTAGAAGCCGGCATAGCTTCAATGACTGGCACAGACTCAATAGACAAAATTTCAATATTTTGAGGCTCTGGGTTGGTATTTGGAGCCTCAAAAGTAGTAGTTGGTGACGTCATGGTCGCCGAATCCCTTTTTGGGATAGAGTCAGAAGATCAAAAAATAGTAGCTTTACCAAAGGGAGTCGAAGTGCTTCCTAGAATACCATCTAAATTGTCTAGGATGCTGGGCATTTTGAAATCACCAACCCCCATGTCAATGTTAAGAACCCCTAGAAAAAGAGAAAAACTCAGTCAAAGTTAAGGAGAGACAAGACAAGTAAAAATCAGTAATAATAGATTACCTCTCTGATAACGAGAAGCAGTTTTTTTGAAGGAGACCTGCAGGTAAAAGCTTTCAATCAAGATGAGGAGTGCTAAAAAGGAAATCTTGAAGCTCCCGGTAGTTGGACAACTGAGAGTAATGTTTTACTATGGAAAGAAAAAGCCATAATGAGAATCGGGAAGAAGTAATCTAGCAAGCCATAAATAAACACCTAGAAATCTACTAGGAGTTCTCGTCCAAGTAGAAAGAAATTTCAATGGTCTCAACTAACGAATGACATCCTTAGGACAAACAAAAAAGTAGCGAGTTTTCTATTTTGAAACCTTGGAAATTGGATTATCTAAAAACCGATTTCTGGATTTCGAACGAGCAAAATAGGTCCCCTCAGAGGACTTGGCTTTGCAGAGTTCCGTTAATTCTTCAAAAAAAAAGATTCGAGACGTTAACACCCGCTTCACTTCCAAGAATCAGAGACCCAATGATGTTCGCAATTCAGCAGCTCCGAGTTGGGACATAGCAATTTTCAGGGCAAAACAATACCGAGGGAGCAAATCCAGAATTGGAAACCATATTTTGGTTTTCGTAAACAACTAGTCATAGATCACGATGAAATCCTCTAGGGGATTCCACGGACGAGAATTAGGATCAGTAGCGATCTCAACACCTCTCATCTCGGGACACGCTAAAATAATTTATCCAATCTCCTAGAATTAATGATGGATGGACCGACATCGAGACTAGCGTGCCAATCATCCAAGCCCTCATCCAAACTAACTACAAAAAACATTTCTACACCCTCTTGGGTTCGGCTGCTACTAGAAGCCGAACAAGGACTAGAGTCAGCAAACTCGGAACTATAACTAGAGCTAGAACTATCTCTTTCCATTTCGGTAGTATTCACTTATAAATAAATCAACTCCGCGAAAGTAGAGAAGGAAAGAAGAGAGAGAAGTTATCTCGTAATTTTTGGTTGATAGTAAAAATACAAGAGGAACTAGAGCACTATTTATAGCAGAAGTGCGGATACCGAATCAACGCACAATGATGACTGCACAAACCAAGACGACTCTTTGACTAGCCCACTTGAAAACTGACACATGGACTGAAGATTTTAGAAGATAAAAAACCTTTCCCACTCGGAAATCCAACCATAAAAAACTCCAACTATGTAGTATAACACTATACAATAATAAAACAGTAATAAAAATAATTATAGTCGGGTCCGCAGGTTCACCAATCATTGATATTCGGCACCAGAATTTTCCGAGTATAGGGGGACAATTGTTGGAGGTGGATCCGAGATCCTACTTCAATTCATTGAAAACAACAAGTCAAATACTAAAGGACAACCCGGTTGCAAGCACTAAGTCTTCAACTCAGATAATATATTCGACTCTGTAAAATGTCTTGTTTCAGAAGGTTCTACGAACCTGAAGAGAAGTCGGTTGACACATAAGCAAACGATAAATGGAAGTTTTCCTGTTCCGACATGGAAAACTTCCACAAATCAAGCAAGAATCTTAACAGATTCAGTCTTATCAATAGATTTGTAAATTTTCCTTTATTTTCTACACATGTAACCGCCTCCATAAACTATAAATAGAGGCAAAATCCTTTGAAAAAGGGATCCGCTTTTTGGCATACTAAAATCCAATAAGAACATCAAATCGGCAATCATCTATTCTTGTTCTTAGTTAACTAACTCTTGCTCTCAATCCAATCCACAAGTGTCCTTGCCTGTTCCTCTTCCATTCTTTTAATCAGGAACCTTCGTTTTAGTACTCATTGTGTTAAGACCGGTTCCAACAATAATGATATAAATCAATCTTATGTGTGTGAAATTTGTTAATTGGATCACGAAGTCAGAATTTTGCTTCGCCATTTTTACCTTTAAAATCTTTTATTTGATTTATTCTTTACTATTTATTGTTTTAGTTTTAAAAAATTAAATCTAAATAAATATTATTTATTTTGACTACAATTATAATATTTTTTTGTTATTTGTTGTTTTTTTTATACAAAACAATTAACAAAACATAGACACATTTCTAATATTAAAAAAATAAACATAAGAACAATATAGATATATTCTTAAAAGATAATTTATAGTAACTATTGATTATAAATAAACAAACACGGTGAAAAAAACAATATATATATATATACATATATATATCCTTATTATTAACTTACATATATAATTATTTATATATATATATATATCAAAAAGAAATAATTATCCACACTACCATGTTTGAAAACCTATTTCTATCAAATGCTCATCTTATGTTTTTCTTATACAGAATACCCTCTTTCACTATTCTACACACTTGAAATTACTCATTCATCCCTAATTAAAATTGGTTCTTTATCTAGATCACGCCTCTTTCATTTTTCTCTTCATGTCTTCAACTGTGGTAATGAACTCATTACCTGCAATTTGAATAATTATTTCAATATTTAATCTCATAGATAGGGCGATTGTTCAAGCAAAGTCTCACTCCACATCCGATTGGTGTTGTGATGTTTTCATTATGCCGATTTCAGTAGCCCGAAATCAGATTTCTAGTTGTACCCGTTTTCAATGTAGATGTCTACGTTTAGTCCAATTATCTGTCATGTTTTGGATAATTCTTGGTCGCTTGAGGTGAAGATTACGATTGGGATAAGGTAAGTGAGATCTTTGCATAAGCATTAAATAGTTACTGTTTCATCGTTATTATAGAAATAAACTCAAACGTGTCCACATAGAATTTTGAATTTCATGTTGTCGTAGATACATACATAACACATATTTGTATATACTAAAGTCAAAGAGTACTAGTAGGGACATGGACAAGTTTAGAAATGTTCTTTATAAAACAAATCTGGAACATGAAGACATGTATATAATTTATCATGTAATGATAGACATAGACAAATCTCCTTACATATTAATCTATGTATTGGCAATGAATTTTAACTCAATAATAATAGACGAGCCTAACATAATTGTTTTTCTATGAGCTATTTAACTCTAAGAACGAAGGCATGGACGAAGTGCAATATTTATATGAATTGATCGGCAAGTTCAAATTCAATTGAAAGACATGGTCAAGTTACTTAATCGAAGAAACAAACATAATATAGTAGATAATCAAAGACATGGCCAAATCACCGTTTGAAGATAAATCACAGTACATTTTCCTCTATTCATTCAAATTTTGACGTCTTTGCTTTGATTCGCTTATATGGTTAAAGACATGGACAAATTATAATGCATATTCAAAGACTTTGCCTAATTAATGTTCGAAGACACGGAAAAACTAACTTATTCAACGACACGAACAATTAACTTATTTAAAGACATGGAAAAATTTTAGTAAACAATCAATCACATGGTCAAATTTATTTGGCTCCTATGGGCCACGAATTCAAACTGAGATATTATATATGAGGCTAACGCAATTGTTGTTCACGTCGTCTATAATTCAATTTCACTATGAACACTTGGACACATGTTCACTATTTAATGGAAGGACACTAATTCTATTTAACTCCAAAGCCAACATTCAGAACAAAGACATGGACATAGTATCTATGTTCTCATGAAGACATCGCCAATTCAATTCAAAGACAAGGACAACTAATTTGTTCAAGGACATGGACATACTTTACTAAATAATCAATACCATGGACAAAGGTCAATGTACACAGTTCGTCATCGATTAACCTATTATTTACTTATGGCCACAGTCATATACAAACAAGATCAAACTGTCAATGGCCATAATATCTTAGGCAACACACACTCAGTCACCAATTTTGATGATAAACTCACACTAACCTATTCAAAGACACGAACAAACTAACTTATTCAAAGACACGGACAACTAACTTATTCAAAGATATGGACAAACTTTAGTAAACAATCAATCACATGGTCAAATTTGTATGGCTCCTATGGGCCACAAATTCTAACTCAGATATTATATATGAGGCTCACACAATTGTTATTCACGTCGTCTATAATTCAATTTCAGTATGAACACTTGGACTCATGTTCACATTTTAATGAAAGGACACTAATTCTATTTAACTCCAAAGCCAACATTCAGAACGAAGATATGGACAAAGTTTCTATGTTCTCATGAAGACATCGCCAATACAATTCAAGGACAAGGACAACTAATTTATTTAAAGACATGGATATACTTTACTAAATAATCAATAACATGGACAAAGTCACTGTACACAGTTCGCCATCGACTAACCTATTATTTACTTATGGCCATGGTCATATACAAACAAGATCAAACTGTCAGACACCATAATGTCTTAGGCAACACACACTCACTCACCAATTTTGATGATAAACTCACACTAACTTATTCAAAGACATAGTCAAACTAACTTATTCAAAGACACGGACAACTAACTTATTCAAAGACATGGACAAACTTTAGTAAAAAATCAATCACATGGTCAAATTTGTTTGGCTCCTATGGGCCACGAATTCTAACTCAGATATTATATATGAGGCTAACGCAATTGTTGGTAACGTCATCTATAATTCAATTTCACTATGCACACTTGGAAAATTTAATGAAAGGACACTAATTCTATTTAACTCCAAAGCCAACATTTAGAATGAAGACATGGACAAAGTTTCTATGTTCTCATGAAGACATCGCCAATTCAATTCAAAGAAAAAGATGACTAATTTATTCAAGGACATGGACATACTTTACTAAATAATCAATAACATGGACAAAGTCAATGTACACAGTTCGCCATCGACTAACCTATTATTTACTTATGGCAATGATCATATACAAACAAGATCAAACTGTCAGAGTCCATAATATCTTAGGCAACCCACACTTACTCACCAATTTTGATGATAAACTCACACTAACTTATTCAAAGAGACGGGCAAACTAACTTATTCAAAGACATTGTCAACTAACTTATTCAAAGACATGGACAAACTTTAGTAAACAATCAATCACATGGTCAAATTTGTTTGGCTCCTATGTGCCACAAATTCTAACTCAGATATTATATATGAGGTTAATGCAATTGTTGTTCACATCATCTATAATTCAATTTTACTATGAACACTTGGACGCATGTTCACTGTTTAATAAAAGGACACTAATTCTATTTAACTTCAAAGCCAACATTCAGAACGAAGACATGGACATAGTATCTATATTCTCCTGAAGACATCGCCAATTCAATTCAAAGACAAGGACAACTAATTTATTCAAGGACATGGACACACTTTACTAAATAATTAATACCATGGACAAAGGTCAACGTACAGAGTTCGTCATCGATTAACCTATTATTTACTTATGGCCACGGTCATATACAAACAAGATCAAACTGTCAGAGGCCATAATATCTTAGGCAACACACACTCATTCACCAATTTCATGCAGTTAACTACTTAGCAATCTCAAAAATCCAAGTTAACAAAAACAAAATGATAACCACTTCAGAATTCAACGAATAGTTCTAAACAATATCTTTTAGACAAAAGATATCCACCAAATAAAATAAACTTAAGTTCTTAACATTTAACTAATCTAAAATGTAAAAAATACCAACTAGTTCACGAGAGCAGAGGAGTGATTAATGATGTAACAGAAACCTGATTGATTTAACTATACTTCTTTTTATTTGGATCCGCTGTAACCGTCGCATCAGCCCTATTGTCCGCTTTTTTGTACCACTTGAAGAACCCACATCATCTTCGTGGTGTTGAGATGCTAGAGGTGATTGTTCAAATGAAGTCTCACTCCCTGAGCTCACATTCATAGGAATTTCAAGGTAATCCAAAGGTTGGACTATGTACTTGCAGTGCGTTGTGGTGTGTGAGACTTTTTGACATTTGAGATAGAAATTAGGTAATCCCTCATACTGCAACTCTACTTGAAATGTAGCATTATTTTCTACCTCCACAACTTTAAAGAATTTCAACATTTTCTCGTGCCTCATTCTAACATTTGCTCTAATTGACCTGTTCTCCATAACGGCCTCTTCATCGAGATCGACTTCCTGCATTGTTCTAATCAAGCCAGCAATGATGGTAATTGCTTCCTTACAAGCAAAATTCATCGGTTTATTTGTTATTTTAACCCAGACGTTGATGGTTTTCAGAAAACGTGGAAGCGTGTGATCCTCCCATTTGGCCATTTCTACAGGCTAACCTTTATACACTATTGGCTGCATCTTGATTACACTGTTCTAGTCACTTTCTATTTTGAAGTGGAATTGGGCAACGTCTTCGTTCACGAGTCTCACATTTACCAGAAGGTTCCATTGCCTCGGTAGATCCTCTGCCATTTCCATAGTTTTTGAGCATAGCAGTTAAGTCTGCTCACCATGATGCTCTTCCTGTTTCGAATCACGATGGTAGAGATGACTCGTTTAGACAAAAAAATAGTTGTTTCCTTTCTTCCTAGGTGAAAGAGATTAGTTGCTTATGTGAACGAATTCACAATTTTCTTCAACTAAATGGGTTCAAAGATTGTGGTTTTGTTTTTTTCTTTTGTTCTGACTTTTCAAATCTCAGTCGTCCCTAAATCTCTATTCCCTTGTATAAATAACCTGTCATGCGGACTTCCAAAATTCCAAAAGTCTCTTATTTTAATGGCTAATATTGTCCCAAAAATTTGGGGGGACCTGATGTCGTGGATGCACTATAGTAACGTGCATGAACGCACACAAGTGGCAGTTATCTGTAGAGTTGACTGTATGAGGTCATAATCTCGAGGAATCATGGGTTAACTAAAAAAAGTAATGATTGCTTTCTTCCTTGGTATGCTAAATGGCCTAAGGCGGGAATAGCAGGAGATACAAGAAAATGACAAAAATGTGAGTATTGAACCGTTAGCCGTAGACATGGACAAAGACAACAAGTACAATTTTATTGTATTATACATGAACATGGGTTGTCGTTAAATGGTCAAAACTAAGTTTAATATGAACCCATGGAACAAGTTCAATATGAACACATGAACAAAAAGTTCAATACATCAGTCATTAATATGTTTTTAATTTGAATTCATAATCAATATCAAAGACATGATCTAAGTACTATGTCCATTTTAAAATAGGGAGATCTATTTTGGTTTTATTGTCATATCTAACGATAAAGCCAATGACTAAGTCTTCCTAATTTGTTCAATTGACATGGACTATATTAAATGTTGACGATGGACATGTACATTAGTATAAAAATTTATGTAAAAAACGTGGACGTATGAGTATCCCGATGGAACAACTTATAATAGAACCACTTATAATTTTAAATAGAGACAGAGACATTAATATTCATAACATATTACACGAACTTCAACTTCACCCAAAAAAAAATATCATGTCCTACATTAACAAATATGCATCTAGAAGACATGGACCATGCTTTACTGATTTCAAACACACACAAACATACTTAATTTTCATTTTCAAAACATGTGTAGGAACATAATTACCCTGAACCAAAGGAAACATTGTGGACACTGGTTGTCAATATCACATTCCTCTCCTGATGAATCCCATAGGCTTTCGTAAGTTATACCCTTGCATCGTGGTGGTTTGAAGTACTGCATAGTCCTTGGTATGTTTTAACCCTTACAAGTACCATAGACTCAATTATATCAAAAACCTCGTTTGTCATAGCCTCAACAATTTCAAACAAACTACTCACATCTAGGAAAGCTTCCATAGTATTTATTCCATCCCAGTAATTTCCAGCCCCAATCTCAAATATAGCTTGGGCAAACATCATTTGATGAGAAATTGGCTCTGTTTTCTGCAAAATCTTGCTAGCCTCTTCGATGCGACCTTTAGTTGTTGCTAATTGTAAGCCCTCGAGGTACCTGGCTGTTTGATTGTGTGCCGCTAAACAATGCATAAACAATAGCCGACAAGGTGATGATGGAAAGATTTCCTGTGGATTTAGGGTCTAATTTAACAGTAACACATGCTTCAGGATATGATCATCCCTGCACACTTCTCTTGTTGTTCTACATGTTCCCATAAAGCGTCTGACCTCTTCTATGCCACCATCCCCCACCCTCTCTACAATTGAGACCAAAACTAGGAAAGGCAGACTGAATAAATGTGTGTTTGAAGTCATTTGTTTAGCTTGGAAGAGAAAACCTTCAACTATCGTGCAGCTATATAATCTAATGGCCCATGTGTCCTTACTTTTTCTATTTATTAAACCTTATCATTGGTTTCTAACTAGAAAATAACTGCCACGTTCTCTTACTTTTCAATTAAAACTTAGATTGGTTATTATTTCTTTTATTTTATTCAATCTCCAAATAGTGGGTATTAGCTGACACTGTCCTCAAAAGTTGGTTCGTAAGTGACTACTTCTGACGCGTACTGCTATAAATAGTTCTCTTTATAGAGTTTGTAGGATTCAGCCTATGCCTCATTGTACCACATCGCATTAAATTGTGCTCCACCCCATGATTTCGTAGCTTTTTTCCATGTGGATTATGTCCATGTCTCTTACTCTCAAACTCTATCTAATTGATTAATATTTCACTCTGATATTTGTCCTTGCTCATCTGTTGGATACACTAAATAATTTCCCATGAATGTATTTCTCCACTATATCTTGCCTCTTCGTCTATGGATGAAAATGTCCTCTTTATTTTATTGTTTGTAATGTCCTTTTTCTAATAAAATATTTTGGTCCATAGGCCGATGTGTGGTGATTTGAGACAAATTAAAGTAAGGACACACAATTAAAAGAAATCATGTACTACTTCAAGTCGGAAAGACATGTGAAAGGTACTAGGTGTGCAAACGCTTATCTTGCACATTTTATATAAATATATAAACTTTAAGTTCATCGTCTCATAACATACAAAAACACAGAAATAACACCCAGCAAAATACGATAATTGTGCTAAACATATGTTATGTTATTCTGGTGTCCATTATTCAGTCCTCCATGCCCCTTCCCTGCAAATATATAACTGCAACTGCAATTGCAAAGAAACACAAGAAGGAAACAATCATCGTTTCCATAACCTTTGTCCATATCCGTAGACTCATGAGTTCCTTCTTCAGTCCATGAATTTCCGATTTGAAACTGTTGATTTCGAATTGAAGATTTCCAAACTCTGATTCAAGTTCCTCCATCTTTGGCAACACATCTTCAACCTCTTCAAGCAATGAATCTTCGACCCACTTGAAGAGATGGTCCTGTTTGTGGAACCTATTATATGGTTTCGCTGAATACTTTAATGCAAATGGAATCTTAAAATCACTAAAGCTTACCTACTTTATTGAAAGGCATTTGAAGAATGGCCATCCTGGATTCTCTGGCTTCGTTGACATCAATTTACAAAAACCCTGCCCGCAGCTACAATACTTTGGAACTCCTCTGCTCTTGGAGGAAGTTGAACCTCACTTGCGCATCGGGAACTCATATCTGCACAACTCTGCTAGCTAAAGGGAATGCTAGTTTTTTTGGAGATGTTGTATGCTTTACTAAATACCAATACCCCCTTATAGTAAAACTATGGGCCCTTTGCTAAATACTAAATACTACCATTTTAAAAATTGGTTGTTGACTTTCGCGCTCATGGGTTTATATTTTTTTGCGTGCCTATTGTATCTTGACCTAATAACCTTTCAAACATTTTCAAACCACCAACACGTAGTTCTCTCCAACTATTTATCAGAAATACATTTCATGCCTAAGCTATTAATTCGTTCACATGTCTTACAACCTTCACAATGAACTTAGTTTTGGTTATTGCTGGCGATATGGAGTACGCTGACTCAGGTGTTTGGCACTTTAAGGTCATGAAAGAGCAGTTTGCGAGATGCGTAAGTCTGGAAGGCATAGAAAATTTCAGATTTTTTTAACTACGCATCTCTCAAGAGTTCTTCCTTAACTGCGAACACTTCACACCCTCCCTTGCTTACTGGTCCTTGCCAGTACTCACAGCTTTTACTCAAGCAAAGATGCCACCGGTCAAAATCTCTAACGACACAAGTTTTGCTCATTTCAAGAATATTATATCAGAAACTCATGGCCGTCTTAACCTGTATTTGTTGATACACAAGAGATCAACACCCTCAATCAATAATCTTATGATCGTTGGGGACGATGATTTTCTTGTCTCTTCTGAAGATGATGCCATGTTCCAGGAGTTAGCCCGAGTTGAAGTGTTGTATACTAAAGGCAAGGGAAACGGGTCATGGACACATGCTAGGAAGTAACGATATTTCGCCAAGACTCTCCCATCTCCAACAAGCATACAAGGCTGGCAAATCAACCTGACTCCCCCAATAAAGAGGATGACACCGGAAGTGATGTGTGAGGTAACTCGTATGACTTTGAATAATGGATAAATTTAATTAAAAGAGAATACCCTCCTGATTGGGACCCCTTTCAAAATTTAGAAGGACGGCTACAGCTTGGACTAAACAAAATTCAGCCGATGACAACAATTACACCTCCTTCCTTTAGTCTTATGATGACGAAGACGAGGACAAACAGAACGATTTGTTGCATATGTAGACAAGGACAATGGAAATACACCACAAGAATTCCTCCACGCCCTTGAAGATGTATTTCTACAAGAGGATGAACCTTGCCTCTTATTTGATGCACCTCTGGTGCTAGACAACATGACGTCAAGGACTGGTGAAAATGCTAACATGGATCTACAACAAGCGTCATATGCTATTTGCGTTGGCAGAGTTTTCCCTGACAAAAAGGAATTTAAGCGTGCGGTCACCCTGTATGTCATTAAAAGGTTATTCCATTACAAAATTCTGATAAGATTAGGGTGGTGGTAGTCTGTGCAGACAAAGGCTGTAAATGGAGGATTTATGCTTGCGTCATTTCAGACCCTGCTAACTCTTTTGTTGAAGTGGCTAAGGTCGAGTTGCAACATAGTTCTGATGTGAAGGCAAGATCCCAGTTCAAGAAAAACATTACAACCGAAATACTAGCGGAGTTCTTGAGCTGTAAGTTTGAGAATGGCAAGTCTGGTCCCAGAGCATGTGATATCCTAGAGTTAATACTCTCCAAAATGAACGTCATAATATCTTACCCAAAAGCTTGGAATACCAGAGAATTAGCACTTTGGCGAGCACGAGGATCACATGAAGACAGCTACAAATTTTTGACAACTTACCTTCATCTACTAAAACAATCAAATCCAGGGACAATTTACAAGTTGGAGATGTCAGATACTACAGATGGGGATGTTTCGTTCAAGTATCTATTCTTTGCTTTTGGCCCCTCTATTAGGGTTTTTTCCTACTTAAGGAAGGTTATTGTTATCGATGGAACACAAATGAAGGGCAAATTTCGTGGGCGTTTGATGACTGCCAGTGGTCAAGATGGGAATATGAAGCAGGATGAAGCATGGTTTTTGACAGAGTTGCAAGCCTTTGTCCCTGATGGGAAGGGACTTGTTTTCATCTCTGACAGACATCCAACCATTTACTCTTCCTTGCGCCAATTTTACCCACTTGCTTTGCACGGAGCACGTGCTATTCACCTGTCCAGGATGTTAATCATAAATTCAAAAACCCTGGCCTCGCTGCAAAAGTTTCTAAAGCCGCTAGATCTTTTACTATGGGTGACTTTAGGCATTCGATGGGCGAAATTGAATGACAGAACCCAACTTGCTTTCAATACCTTAAGGACATTGGCTTTTCTCATCGGTCATTGGCTAATTTCCCCCGGGGAACGTTACAATATCATGAGCAGTAACATTGTTTTGTCCCTTAATGTTGCTATAGGGAAAGCTGTTTTATTTCCAATCGTTACAATGGTTAAGTTTATAAGGGTAATGTAAATTTACCAAAGACGAAAAAGATTTATTTGATATTATTGATGACTAGTTACGGAGGGACTGCTTCGTTTTTGTAGGTTGGTCTGGTCTATTGCTCTTTCCTTGTGCCTATTTCACTTTAGGGGGTTGGTTCACATGTACAACCTTTATAACTTCATGGATGATGTGTTGGCTTTCACTAAGACGGGACAGATCTTCGAAAACAGATATAATTTGCACACCAGAGATAGAAGATATTTTAATTGACACATTATGGTCTGCAACCACATGTGCCGTTCTGTCATCATCATCGTTTATTTACCAAGTAAATGATGGTAAGGGATGTGTTTTCACAAGGGATTTGGAACTCCACGCTTGTAGCTACAGGGTTTCTGATGTGTTACATCTTCCTTGCTGCCATATTCTAGCTGTAGTTGGTGTAACCAATAGGAATGTGTACACCTTTATTTCTGAGTATTACTCCGCTGAAACATGGTGCAGTATGTACGTAGGTGTATTTTATCCAGTCCCTAATGAGAGGGACTTCGTCATTCCGGAGTCAATTAGTGCAGATTAAACCTCCTAAAACGAAAAGACTCTCGGGTAGGCCGAAAAAATCCGAATCCCTTCTAAAGGGGAGTACTCGGTGAGTTCAAATATTATGAGTAACTACTTAACTTAAATGTGTGACTCTATGTCTCATAACACAACGTCTGTTGCAGGGTACTACGCAAAGACGCAAACACTACAAATGTATAAGGCACAAAAGAAGTACTTGAAAAAATCCTATATGACTACATGATTTATCCGAACTTTTGCCGTTTCTAGGAAGTCTTCCTGTTGTAGGTCTTATCTTATACAAACTACTCTGCCATTCTTTTTGTTGCAATTTATTTCTCACTAGTCCGTCGCCCAGTATATTTTATTGTATGGCCAAGAATTCAAGAATTATAGGCTTTGTCCTTACCGATTAATTTCAAAGTATTCAGCATCTACCATGACAACTACCCAAAATAAATAACTGTTCCATTCCTTCATTACAACGACAACACATTTAATTTTGTTATACACATGTAGAAAGCACTCATTTGTCCCCATTTGGTTTAATTGACTTCTAGTACATAGACATTGACAATACATAAACGACCTTTTTTAAGTACTTACATAATCCATGGACAAGCGCAATGCCAATGTTAATAATATGATCTGTAAGAAATTGAGATAACATATATGTATGTGAACACATGGATTACTTAGAATATAGCCTGCTAAACTTAAATTATCACTACTCTACTCCCTCTCTACCAAACACGTTTCTCTTGCACATACCATGTTCCTTCCACTTACTAAACACAATCACAGATTTTCTTACCCAAATGAAATCCCGAATCTACTCACATTAAACATCATTCAAATATGACTCAAATCTGTTCACATAACTCTCAGAGGTTCGACGTACTCTTCAAATGCCTTAATAGCGTAATCGAGTCTTAAAGTGTCTATCATGTCATCTGTTATCCCTTTCCCCTGTGAGTGTAGCTCAATGAATTTCACAGTAAGGACCCCACAGTCTCCCGCCCTCTTGTTCTTTGAACATACTTCACTCCTAACCACATCAAATCGTGTAGGCAAACTTACATTACGAATGTTTTCTGGACATATATCTCCAAAGGCCACCGGTAATCCGTCAACAATAGGCTTCATGTACTTCATCATCTTCCTATCTGAGTGTAGGTCAACGAAAGGGTCCAATACCTGTATCACACCATCTTTGAGGCGTATCACCAAACCGACCCAATGTGATTTATTCCAATTCATTGGAACATAAACTGTGTCCACATCAACAAACCACTCAAGCGTACTCGGCACATTGCCCCGTACGTAGTTACGCACCGTCTTGTTCCAACTACTGCTCCCTTTACTCTTTATCTCCTTCATATGTTCACAATTTTTGGTGATCATAATTGTGAACCAAGAATCCAATATAGCTACTCTTTGTGCTGCAAGCCCAGCACTATTCTGTCTCTAGACTGTAGACAAGACTTTACGATAAACTTACTTATGCTCAGATAGTTGGTTGGCAAATCGTTTCTTCAGGTTCCCCCAAAAAAGCACTTCATTCTTTACAGTATCCTCCTTTCTTCCCTATACATTCCTTCCCCGCTGAATGACCATATCTTACAGGAGCTACCCTATTATGTTTTGAGGGTAGTGCTTCAATACCCACTTCTTCTAAAATTCCTTTACGCTTTGTCACCCTCATTTCCTTGCCACTTACATGTACACACACCTCACTAATTACATTCCTGCTTGTTAAACAATTCCACAACCCAATGTAAAATTACAACAACCACAATTAAAAAGGCCTCCTGATTACTACACTTTCTAACCTTCCTCTCGTCAGTTCCATCTTCATTGTCCTTACCCTCATCACTATCATTTTTCTCCTCATTGTCTTTATCCTCACTTTCCTTTTCCTCACCTATGTGCATTTCACTTTTCTTTATCTCCTCCGTAGGGTCCTTATCCTCAAGATTGTAATAGTCTTCTTCCTTGTCATTGATTTATGTGTCATGCTCGTCCATGTTCACCACCTTCTGTTCATCGTCCACAAACAATCCACATTTTCCTTATCATTATACTTCAACTTCTTACACATCAAAGAACCTATAATCTCTAAACTCACCTTTGTTGTCTCTGCCTTAATTGTAATGTCCATGTCCCCAACAACAACGCCATCAAACTCTTCTGCAGCCTTTGTCTTCCTTTTTTATCTTCATCTACCCGCACCAACTCTTGTCTCACCTTTTCCCCATCCGTCTCATTATCCACCTCATCCGCCTGGTATGCATCATCACCATCATGTGTACAAAAAGAATATTAGCCAATTTTGTTTAACCTACCATTGTATAAAATAAGTTCAACTTCCGCCTGCTCTCAATCCTTTTCATCCTCCATTGCTTTCTCACAACTCTTGCCCACCTTTCCCCTTCCAATCTCTTAAGTACGTCTACCACACCCTCATATCTCTGCCATCTAGGGTCCGGACGAGATTTTTGTTGCAATTCAGTTTCATTTGATGATGCAGAATTAGCATTATCCACTTCTACCTGTCTCCCCGGTTCTTTATCCTCTTTTGAAGAAGAACCTCCGCTATTGACCTCCTTCGGTAAAACACCTTATTCCTCAAGAATGGCATAAACATTATCCCCAATTTGGCTCCATAACAACTTTTTCTCTTCAGCAAAAATTCTCCTTAATGTTTCCTTAACATCTTTTCCTACATGCCCTTCGTCTTCATCCTCAGTTTTAGAACTACGTTCACCCTCTCTGTTTACTCCTCTTATTCCTTTATCCCCTCTTCCCTTGATCTCCTCTTCCTTGCTAACTATAAGACATGCTTTTGTATGTGGTTTTGTAGCCATTTCAGCTACTAAAACCGGCTCTCCTTCATATCCTCCTTCCCACAGCTGTTTGTGAAGGTTATACCTTTTTCTATATGTCTTTCGAGATAATTTACTTTAGGGTCATCCACTTTATCATTACAACTAACATCGTCATCTGTTTTTCCCTCCAAGATTGGCTCCATTACAAGCTAAGACAGAAAACATACACTTTACAACAAATTTAACTCATATGAAACACAACCCTTTTTGGAGATCAGTTAATTTTGAATTTACCTTGGGGTTATCTTCCATCGCCAAAATATTAGCATTATCGAATGCTTTGAGTATAGTAAATCTTTTGATTGGAGAACAACCAAAAGTTCTTTCGTCATCCTCGGGTAGTAGTTTCTCAACCATTGGAATGCACTTAAAAACTAGTAGCTGCAACGCAATTGGCAATCCTAGAGCACACATGTGTGTCTGCCGCATCTTCCCAATAAGATCATCTATGGTGTAGTTTATGTCCAACTTTTAGCAGCTTTAGTGTTAGCAGAAACGACTCTCTACCCCATGGATATTCCTCGAATAGTTCTAAATCTTTCACCATCTTAACAACTTCTTTCCTCGGCTTAATTGTTGAAGTGCCGCAGGTCAACACTCCTTCCACAATCACAATCAAGGCAAGCCTCAATGTTTTTGACCTAGGCATCCTTTCCGAGACAGGTAGGTGCTTGTCCTTCTTTAGCCACTCCACAATTTTCTCCACCTTAAACCCTTTCTCTGCACTGAACAGTGTATTCCAATACGGCTCATGCCCCTCAGCACGAGTCTGATATTGTATTATTAACTCGGTCTCCGGGAATGGGTTGCAATTTAGGCTTATAATGATTGCAAATTACCTCAATGAGAATCGTAGAGGCTGTCCCCCAAACACACACCATATCTCATATTTCTTCTCCGTCACCAATGTCCTGCATATCAGACTGTGAAACATTCTTCCCGACAGTGAACTCTTTTGTACCGGTAGGTCAAATAGCCTCCCGAACGCTGAGTTTCTTAAGCACTCCATCTCGCTTGTACCTTCAAATACCTCCACAATTGCAAGTAAAAATTCAGGCCTCGAGTAAGCGTTAATTCTCCCATGCCCTGAGTATCTCCTCTCCGCCATTAACCTTGATGGTAGTTTAGTAGGATCCACTTCCATAGTATCTTTATTTCCCTGCATATACAACAACTTCTATGACCAATAATTATGTTTAATCGTCCTCCTATTTGTCTGCATAGCATATTATTTCTTTACAATTTCTTTGTCCTCACACATCACACAAATTAATGACAACGACACAACCTCATTTGACACATTAGCAGGTTAGCCGGTTAGCCCATAGATTATATTTACCCCTTCAGCAACAAGTTTTTTCCAACTTCATAACAACACCACAAAAACGGTAACTTACCTTTTCGCAGCCATCAATGCCTTCACAACACACGAGCGACAATGCATGATGTTATTTCCACTAGTCTTTACTTTAACCTCCTACTCCTTGCTCCTTTTTTGTTCTGAAGCTCTACTGTAACCTCCCACTATTTTGAATTTCTCTTTCTCCTTTTCCCTGAACAATTAGCCTTTATTTTCTTTTCCGATTTTACAGTCAATCTAGTTGATTTTCCGCGTGGAGGAGAAGACACACTTAACCACATCTGCCCCGATCAGTTGGTCGGTCATAATTCATAATATAAAAGGGCTATTTTTGTCTTTCTATCTTAACAAAAAGGGTATTTTGTACAAAGATTCAAAAACAGGGTATTTCAGATAATTATGTCTCACAAAAAAGATATTTTTGATGAATAACTCTATCAAAAATCCTACAAAATATATCTATATATATATATATCAAAAATCCTACAATATATATATATATATGTGTATATACAAAAAGAAAGTAATAATTTCATCCCTGCAATGGACGGGCGTTCTTACTAGTAAATTTATAAGACTACTTACAATGGATTGACATTAGAGTGTTGAAAAAAAAATCAATTGTTGAAAAAAAAGAGGTGTAATGGTGGGCGAATGCTGAGATGGCGTAAGTGTTGTTGAATAAAATTCACGCCGTGAAACTTCAAGCAATTGAATCCAAAATGTCATGTGGCTCGTTTCCATTGATTCCTTTTTTCTTTTTTTTTTAACTGTAAATTGATTAAACACATGTCAGATTGCTATTGGTTACTGAATATACATTTTTTTTGTTACCTGAACCTTGAGAACAATTATCTTATAAAATATTTAATACGATTTAATAAAATTTATACCAAAATTCATAATTTTTCCTTCTCAATAAATTGAGATTAGTTTAACTCAATTCGGACACACACAAAAATATCATATTTTCTACTTTGTTTCTGTTATCAATCTATTTTTAGGGAAATAATTTCTAACAATAACTCTCAAAATTCTTTTAATTACTCATCTAACTACCAAATTCCTACCAATTATCAGTTTCAAAATCAATCTTCAAAATCATGTCGCTAAAAATATGTTAAATGGATCACTAAGAAAAATTTGGTGCTATTAAGTGCGCGAATTAAATATGAGACGGACCCATTTAATTGAGTTTTAGTATTTTTCTTTATTTTAAAGTGAGTCTTTCTATTTAAACTATTTATTATTTACAATATCTATTTTATACATATAAAAATGAAATCACAAATATAATTAATAGAAATATAAAATAGAATTAGTGTGGGGTATGATGTTGAATTTTTTTAAAAACAAAACCATTGTAAAGAAGAAAAAATGTATGTGTGTTGAATTTTGAGATGGAAGAAAGAGAAGATGATTTGGAAAAAAAAAAGATGATGTGAAGGGTGTTGAATTTTTACACCAACTAGGATTGTACCCGCTCTTATATATTGTCTTTCTTACTAAAACTAGGATGATTATCTTTTATGGATGGTATGAAATGAATATTGAAAGTTTGTTTATGGATAAATCACATGTACAACATATACCAGAATCACAAGTTTATATTTTATATTATGTGCATGTATATTTTGACATTTTCACATTTTTATAAATTGATTGTTGTGTTTTGTAGAAAGAGATGGATTTTTATACATATTATTCTGAACTTATGTAAAAATGTAATAAATTGACTGTTGCTGATTATAAGTTGATATATTGCTCATTATTTACAGTATTATGAATTGAAATGAAAAAGTCTCTAATTTTTAAAAATTCTATAACTTTTCCATTTTTATTGAAGTTTTATTGTAACAATACACCATTTGTTTAATATCTCAATAAATTTAATTTAATGTTATCTTTTAAAATAAAAACTATATAATCAACAACACTTAAAGCGCGAGTTATAACTCTTGTATGTGAATTATACTTGTTATTCTTATAATCATATTTTTAGTGATTTGTTCAAGTGGTTTCGAATGGAGTTTGCATGTTTGAACTACACATATTCAATAGTAAATAAACAGTGTATGTCTTTGAAGAGAAACGATTTTGGTAGACAAAAATATGTAGTTTGAGACTTAGAGTTAAATAAGTTTTAGTATTCTGTCCAGATTTGAATTTAAATTTATACATGCTTAATGATAGCTAGATTATTCTAATAATATTAATGTAATTCATTTGATTTTCTTTGAAGTTATTCTATTTGATAAATAATGTATTGAACCTATCAATAAAATATTTAAATTCAGAGTGCAGCCCCTTTACTAATTGGTTTTGTTTCACGGCTTTCTATTGTTGTTGATCTCATAGTAAAATAAGATAACCTCATAAAAGCATTTTCTGTTCTCCACTATCTTTGTGCCATCAAGTCATCCACAATGTGTAACTATGGAGTTTTTATAGTTTGTTTTGGAAATTTCACATGCATTGTCACTTACTCACTTACCATTAAACCAAGATCAATAATTTTATTAAGTGGTTTTTCATAATTTTCTGGAACCTGCATAAAATCCTCCACGTCAAACATCAAGAATATGCCTTCAAAAACATGTTTTCTTTTTCTTATAGGTGCATATAGAGAAGGAGGCTGATTATTTTTTATTGATAGAGATAGAATACAATTTATACAGAGTATTGAAGCCCTAGTTACATATATGCATTTACAAAATAACCCTTTCCATATCTTGTTCTATACGCCCCCTCAAGCTGGAGGTAGACGAGTAACTCCAATCTTGTTTTTAAGTTCTTGAAGACGAGGCCTAGATAAAGGTTTAGTGAGAGCGTCTGCAAGCTGATCTTTTGTGGAAATGTGAGCAACCCGCAAGACACCAGCACGTATGTTCTCCCTCACAAAGTGATAATCTAATGCGATGTGTTTCATTCTTGAATGAAACAACGGGTTGGCACAAAGATATATCGCCCCCATATTATCGCAATATATGACAGGTTTGGACTTAAGATGAACATAAAGCTCGGTGAGTAAAGAACTGGCCCATCTCATTTCTGCAGCCGTATGTGCAACAGCACGATACTCATCTTCTGTTGAAGATCGTGCAACACCATTTTGCTTCTTTGAAGACCAAGAAATTGGTGTATGTCCGAGGTAGAGTATGTAAGCATGTGTAGAAACAAAGTCATCTGTATCCCCTGCCCAATCAGCGTCGGAAAACGCATGTAATGATAATGGAGAATTTGAGCGGAAGAAGATACCATGATTTGGTGTACCAGCGAGATATCGTAACACCCGCTTGACAGCCTGCCAATGAATGTCTGTGGGAGAATGCATATACTGTGAGAGTTTATTCACAGCAAATGAAATATCTGGTCGAGTGAAAGCCAGATACTGTAGAGAACCAAGGACATGGCGATACTCTGTTGGATTAGAGAGAGGCGTGCATGTGCTGAGATTCAGTTTTGGGGATAAAGCCATTGGCGTGGACACAACTTTTGCATCGAGCATCTTGGTTTTGTCTAAGAGATCCAAAATGTACCTTCTCTGTGTAAGATGAAGACCTGTAGTATCTCGTGTGGCTTCTAAGCTGAGAAAGTAGCTTAGTTGTCCCATGTCTTTGAGAGAAAAATGCACAGATAAGTTGTCAATGAATGTAGTCACAAGAGAAATGTGATTTTCAGTTATCACAATGTCATCAACGTAGACAATAACGTAAACCAAGTGTTGCTCGTTGGAAAACACAAACAACGATGTGTCTACAAGTGAATTTCTGAACCCAAGCTGCAATAGAAACAATTTTAACTCCTCATACCAAGCACGGGGTGCTTGTTTGAGGTCGTACAAGGCCTTGCAAAGCTTGCACACGTGGTGAGGTCTGTCACGATCAACAAAGCCGGGTGGTTGAGAAACATACACATCCTTTGTGAGAGTCCCTTGCAAGAAGGTGTTATTGATATCCAATTGTCGAATGCTCCAATTCTGTGCCACAGCTAGTTGTAAAACAATACGAATGGTGGATGACTTCACAACCGGACTGAAAGTGTCAAAGTACCAAATTCCTGATTGAATCCACGAGCCACAAGTCGCGCTTTGGGACGTAGTATCTCACCGTTGGGACCATATTTGATGGTAAATATCCACTTGGTATCGATTAGATTCTGATTGGAAGAAGGTGGCACCAGATCAAATGTGTGATTTCGAATAACCGCATTCACCTCCTCTATCATCACCTGACGCCAAATTTTATCTTTAAGAGCCTGATTTGCCGTGGATGGAATCTGGGATTTTAGAATTGCAGCAAGACTAAGCTTTTGATTAGGTTTCGTGATGTTGTTTTTGCCTCTGGTACGTATAGGATGTATGTTGACCGACAGTGCAAATTTCGATGGCAAGGACGAAGGTTGAGCTGACGACGAGGATGTCGTATGCGTGGGAGGCAGAGAACTTGGCTCAGCATCATGTGTTAAAGTGGGCCTGTGAACAATAGAAGAAGAAGTTATATTAGTCTGGCCCAATAATTGATTTGGGCTTAATTCATGGGCTGAACCAATAGAAGCCTCATTGCCATTTTGATCTGCTTCTCCAGCAGCCGTGATACATGTGTGGTGCTCTGCACTCAGTTCTAGAACCAAATCTTGTGATGGTTGCGTCCGTTCAGCCGAAGTAACTGAGCTCGGAGGTGTTGCCGGAGCAGTAGGTGGAGCTGGAGGGTACTGTACAGGAGCCGGAACCGGAATTTGTGTGACATTGGGTTGATTTTGAGCAAAAGATGAGGATTCAATTTCAGTGAGAGTGGGTGTTGTGTGTGGCTGAGAACGAAGAGGGAATTCACTTTCAACAAAGTGAACATGGCGGGATATATATATGCGATCGGTGGAAGAATCCAAGCATAAATAAGCACTTTGAGATGTCGAATAACCCAGGAAGACACATGGTTTGGACTTAGCTTCAAGCTTGTGTGATGTGTATGGTTTGAGCCATGGAAAACAGAGGCAACCAAAGACTCTTAGCTTCAGGTAATTTGGTGTTGTACCAAACAACTTCAAGTAAGGTGAATCATTGTTGATAGTTGGTGTTGGCATTCGGTTTATCAAGTAGACCGTCGTAGCTAATGCATATGTCTAGTAAGTGTTCAGAATAGACCCGTGACTAAGAAGAGCAAGCCCAGTTTCCACTATGTGTCTATGTTTCCTCTCAGACACACCATTATGCTCCGGAGTGTGAAGTGGTGTAGTGAAATGCGAGATCCCATGAGCAGCTAAAAAGTGGCGCAGAGCCACAAATTCTCCACCATTATCTGAGTATAAATTTTCGATCTTGGTATTGAGATGATTCTCCACCAACAACTTGAAGGCTACAAATGTTTCGTGAACTTGAGATTTGCGCTGAAGATGATAAAACCAGGTATATCGAGTATAGCGATCCACCAGAATTAAGTAATACTTGTAGTTATCGATGGACATAATAGGAGATGTCCATACATCAGTGAAAATAAATTGCAAAGGTTTGGAAGAAGTGATAGTGGAATTATGAAAAGGTAGTTTGTGACTTTTATTGAGCAAACAATCTGAGCAAGAAAACTGTTTGGAGTTTAAAGAAGATAAAGGTAAATTGAAATGAGAACCAATGGTATTAAGAACGGGAAGTGACGGATGGCCAAGTCGGGAATGCCAAGTAGGGAGAGTTGTTTTCGGTGTAGGCGCTGCAAAGAAAGTGGCTGGAACAGGAGAGGTTGTTGGCCACATGTACAGTTGATTCTCAGCTCTGCCTTGGAGCAACGGGACACCCGAGCGCAAATCCTTCACCTGAAAAACATTGGGGAAGAATTCAACCGAGACAGCATTAGTATTGCATAAACGATGCACCGAGAGAAGATTCTTATGTAAGTGAGGAACATAAAGAATATCATTCAGTTTCAGATTTCGTGTTGGTGTAGAGAGGGAACCAGAACCAGCTTGCGAGATTGGTAGAGTAGTGCCATCCACAATTGTGACACCATCTCCGCCAGTATAAGGTTGATGCAAAGATAAGTTGTCAAGATCAGCCGTCAAGTGATGAGTTGCCCCTGTGTCTAAGACCCAGTTTGGTGAATTATACTGTTGATTTGTTGCTAGATGAGCACGTGGCTGCCATGATGAATGAGACGGAGGAGCAGTGAACTGAGAGGAGACAATCTGAGGCAACTGTGGACACCGTCTGGCACTATGACCAAAAATCCTACACAACTGACATTTACCCTGATATCCTCGCGGTCTGTTCTGGTTGTTGTTATTACCACCATTGTTATTTCCACCAGATTATTGATGTTGTTGCCAGTTGTTGTTTCCACCGGAATTGTCGGACTGTGGCTGCTAATTGTTACGGTTGTTGGAACGAGATGCACCAGACTGTTGAGTGTTGTTGTTCTTGTAGGTGACAACATTGGCTGTGATAGGAATAGAAGCTGGCTGGGAGTGAGTTGTTTGAAGCCTGAGCTCATGATTGATTAATTTTTCATGAAGGTCAGTGAGAGATGGCGTAATATCTCTTCCTTCAATCTGATCCACAAGAGACTTATAATCATCGGAGAGGCCCTTAAGTATGTATTCCACCTTGTCTTCAATATCCAGAGGCTTACCAAGAAGAGCAAGCTGATCAAATCGTGTGGTTAATCCTTGGAAATAGTCTTCTATCGATTTGTTACCTTTAGTCCATTGTTTAATCTGTCGACGCAATTGTTTTAGGTGACCACGAGAAGGCTTTGCATATGTAGCAATCAGTTTATACCAGATTTCTGCAGATGTATTTGCAGTGGAGAGAATCGGTTGAATGGTGAGATTGATAGCACCAAGTAACGCACTTACAATGAGTTGATCTTGGAGTTGCCATAACAAGTATTCAGGATTGATTACCGGACCCGTAGCAGAATCAAGTGTAGGAGGAGGAGAAGTAGTGGTACCCTCGAGATAACGCACTAAATCGTAACCTTTGAGAAGAGCATGGATCTGCCTTCGCCACATCATGAAGTTGGAGGAATTGAGCTTTGTTATATTGGACATGTTAATATTGAGAATCATTGGAGTTTGTGTAAGTGTGATAGTTTCTTGAGGTGTGATAGGAGAATCAGCAGCCATGTTGGTGAGTAGAGGGGCGAAAAAAATTCAGAGATCGATCTGCTCTGATACCATATAGAGAAGGAGGCTGATTGTTTTTTATTGATAGAGATGAATACAATTTATACAGAATATTGAAGCCCTAGTTACATATATGCATTTACAAAATAATCATTTCCATATCTTGTTCTATAGTGCAAAGACACACGCATATATATATATATATATGTACTAGGATCGCTTGCGTACAGTCACCTCAGTGGAACTGTGATTGACTTGCCTTGTCTTTGATCATTATCAAAACGTTGGGTGAGTGTAGCAGCGATGTCTTCTATCTCTGGAGGAGAATTAATCAAGCAATAAATCTTTCTTGTGACATAATCCAATCTACGGCCAACAACTCTTCAATAATAATAACTTCATGAACTTGTCTGAAAAGGAGAAAAGACATAAATCAAATGAGACCATCTCCATCTTTGGGAGGAGTCAAAATTATTTTACAAAGAAAATAGATAATAGTCAAAATTATCTAACAGCTTAATTTGTGACATCCCAAACAAAGGATCAGGCAATCAAAAAAATTATCTAGCTTATTGATTTGTTTCATCCCGAAAGGAGAATTAGGCGATGAAAAGAAAATAGAATACCAACCTTAAATTGCTGATTTGAACAACTAATTTATTGGCTTTGATCATTCATTGCTCTCGGTTGTAGCCGGTTTCTTTGCATATTACTGCTAGAAGAAGTGAACCAAAAATTTGAAAGTTAGAAATTACAACTTCAGATTTTGTTAGACATGAAAGTTGAAAGAGAAAGAAACATACATGTTTCCTCATATCAGAGATTACCTTCTCAGTTCCGAGAAGAGTCTACTGCATATGCTCAAGTGATACAATTTTACCATATTTCTCGTAATCGAACTTGACATACACCACACCAGAGTCACTTTGTCCAATATGAACTTTCTTTATCCCATTGCTCTCCTCCCCGACCAACTTGAGCTTCCAATTTGGTTGGACCACCAGACACCAGTGCACTCACCAAAATTTTTTGATGGAATTATATAAGCTCCTAAAGAATAAATCAGATCACTGGAACTTCTAGGAAATCCAACGATTTTGCCTCCTCCTAACTTAGCTTCTTGTCTAGATGTTAATCCAAAAGGCTAAGTTATTTTTCCTTTGAACGTCTCTTGAAGATTAAAGCCGTCACAACCTCTATTGATCCTTTAGATGTTATAGAACAAAACCAAACACTTAGAAGCTTTGAATTCTATAACAATGGCTTTCTGTCATACTATAAATGTTGATTCAGCTTTTCAAAAAATCCCTACCAACTATTGAATTTTGATAAATTTTCTAATAAATTGAAAATTTAGGCTAACACAAGGTTCTTCATCAATAGAATTGTATTATTCAAAAATGAAAGGTAATCGTAAATGAAAGAAAGATGAATCAAAAGAGAGTATAACCTAGTTGTAGTAAAGCTCGAGACCCATTCCATCGTGAATCTTGTAATCCTTGAGAGTGAAATGATCCTTGTAGATATCGTACCACTTCTGAATTCGGATCTTCTCGGCTCGTGTTCTGGTTTGCGCCGCCACAAGCTTCTTTAGATCACCGATCGTGTCATCTTCATTGCACTTCACCCTTACCTTCTTCCACAAGCTTCTTACCGTCTTCAGCCTACTCATTGCATAGCCCATTTCACCAATAGCAAAATCACTTAGTCCAAAAAACATCATAGCATATAACCACCATTGAAATTCTAGTAAATAACAGTTTCATTACAGTTCTTTGTGCCCACTGAGTCAATCTCAAGATACAAAAAGAAAACAGAAGAATATGTAAAAAAGAATTCTTACTTTGTATGTCTTCAAATCTCCATCTGATCAAAAACGTAACATTGCAGAGAAAGTAAACAAAAACAAAGTAACCGTTAGCAAGTTAATTCAAAACCACAACTGCACTTAGAGTTGCTTAGTTGTTAATTACAATAAAGTATACTAACTTCATCAAAAGCTAAACAGACACAATTTCACAGGTTTGATACTCATCAAAACTAATCACAAAACACATCTTGAAGAAACAACGATGCACAATTTGGATTTGTAAGAGACGGTAAAAACTTTTCTAGTCTTCTTCTTCGTTAAGTGTTAGAAGGAAACAGAAGATAAGGATTGAGTGGGCATAACTGGTGTAGGTTACAAAATTTAGAAGAACGTGGGTTGATTGTAAAGAAATTTTGTAATCGTGTGTTTGTGAGATAATTTTTTAGTATGGTTACCTTAAACTTTTTATGTGAAAAAACCCAACTTAAAAATTGCAAAAAATAACAGCATGTGAAAATTGAAGAGCAAATTTTACGGGACATGATCTGGTGAGTCTATTTTGAAGAAAAGAGAATCTTCTATACCCAATTTTAATCTAATACCCAAAAAGTATTAATAAATTGTGATATCCCAATTTTAACTCTCCATCTTATTTGTATTTTAAAAAAAATTAAGAAAAGAAATAGGTTAATAAACAAAAATCATCCTCTCCCGTACGATGACTACGGCTCCGACGATGGCTCCGACGACGACGGTGACGTGGACCAGAGCTCCGACCGGAGCTGATATCACTGCGAGCAAGAGGATCGGCCTCATTGAAAGCCGCCAGAGCCGGTGCATTTGTATGTATAACCCATGAAGGTAATTAAATTGAATCTGTATATAGCTCCATATAGCATTGTTGGTCAAATATAACTGAATCTTATAGAACTGAATTTTGCGCCCTGCATTGTAGAGTAGAATCCTAGTCTATTCTGGGTTTCAGAATTGTTTTTCAGGTGATTTTGTGGATGTATAACTGCGTAAAACTAGAACTGGTGATATTTGTGATAAAAATCGTATAACTTGGTAAAACTAGTTTCAGTATTACTTATTTATTTAGCATCCTGCATTGTAGAGTAGAACTCGAGTGTATTCTTGGTTTAGTATTTGTTCTTCAGGTGATATCGTGGATGTA
>OVBA01003495.1:0-27728 GCA_900406435.1 Lepidium aucheri | reverse complement strand
TATAAATATTATAAATAAATAACAATAGCTACAAATGCATATGTTTTTATAGAAACATAACCCGTGCATAGCACGGGACATCATCTAGTTATTATATAAATGACTACATAATTGCTATATTATGACAAAATATTGTTTCAAAATTTTATTTGGACAAAGAAAAAAAAAACCTCCAAAAAATTAATATATCATATTTCCTCTATGTATTGTCAAGGAATCATAAAATTTATAATTTTCCAATTTAAATATTATATAATATGGATAATTATTCAATTAATTATTATTAATCTGCAAAATAAATAACAGATAAATCTAAGTAATTATATTAAAAATCAAAAACAAAATAATTAAATACAATTTTGTTTTAGAAAACATTATTTAATCAGAGATAGAAAGAATAACTGTTATATATCTACTACTTTTTTTGATCTGTTATATGTCTACTACTTTACAACAACACACAAATTGAGTAACAATTTAAAAACTTCTGCAAACTCAAAATTTCAAACAAAGAAAAAATAAAAAATTTTAGTTTCAAACTAAATCTCCAAAATTCTTTAATAATCGATCCATATTTAATATAAGGAGACATCTCTTTACAATTCCGAAAAGCTAGGTTGAGAAACAAGATCAAGATTCAAGAAACGAAATTGGAAAATTATGACTCAACCAAAAATAAAGTTCTTTATGTGGAGTTTGATCATGTTGAAAACTCTTGCAGTGGTAGAATGCTTAAAATCACATGGTATGAATGCGGTCAGGTTTGCGTGATTTGTAAAACAACAAATTGAAACTATCAGCCATATGCTTTTTGAATGTGAACCTGCAAAACATGTGTGGAGAAAGACAAAGATACACAGTATTACCGTCCAAACTATTAGCGAAATTGAACAACATATGGAGAACCTCGTATCGGTAATGGTCTAATGGAGACAAATGATACAAAAAGTTTTGTGCACGAAGCTCTACCTTAGATACTCTGTAGGGTATGGAAGCAACGAAATGGAACAGTGCTTGCAAAACAAGACCTTAATGCAGATATCTTAATTCCCAATGCGATAGAGGAAGCTAGAGAATGGGAAAAAGCTAACAAAACTATCTCATAAACAGATTAAAGGCACCGGAAAGAACAATCACTTCACCAGAACTAGATAAACCCGATTATAGGTATCGTGAAATGCAATACAGGTGTCGCATGGGCCATATTCATGCCTCTCTATACCATCGAAGAAGACTGTTTAAGGTTATGCGGCCTCGCCACCTTGATGACCTTTTTATAGGTCTTGAAAACAATCTTGGAATCTCTCACAAAAAGCAGTTTCCTTGATAAAGAATATTTCCATTTCTTTATCAACAGAAACGTGTCGATTCCGCTGTACTGCTCTTTGTTTAGGTCAGCAACTCGTCCAGCTCTTCTTCCAGCTCAAGCATTCATCTAGGTCAGCTACAGATTTCACATCTTCACTTTTCTCTTTTTTTGTTACTAACTTGAAATCAACGCATCTTCAAAATCAACAGGCTATAGATGCCTAGACTCCATCACATACAAAACTGGTAGCAGAATGGTGTAGTCTGTCGTGGGCCATGTAAAGCATAAAAGATCTTCGGTATTCTCATGTTGAATTTTTGACTGAAAGTGGTGGCATCATTGCTGCAATCTAGAAACCAAGATTATGGCCGAAATGTAGCTCACATCTAGATAGCTTTAAGTAACTGAAATCTCATTTTAGGTCATGTGTTGTAAGACAGTCTTCAGCAAACATAAATAAACCACCTTAGAGGATTTCTATAAGCGTGACTATAGGCTTTTCAATTCTTACCTCGTAGTGGGAGTTTCATGATCAGAGTCGTGCCTTAGAGCAAAATAAAAGATTTTTGCCTTGAACCCTGAAAATATACATACTTTTTTAGTCTCCTAACATTGAAATTGTGATGTAACATAATGGTATGGTGCTCTTTATTTCAGCTCTCTCATCAAGGTTCGAATCTTGCAGATGTTTAGGTGTATATAGGATAAACAAACTATCATGTCAGAAAGATAACTAATTATAAATCTAGATTATGAGAATTTGGTGAAAATCTTTAATAAAATAGAAGAAAAAAATCAAGAAAAAAATCTTATGTGTTAGTCGTTTTTTAATTTATATCAATATATTTTTTAGAATATTGTATTTATGTTATAAAGAGTCCTTATAACTTAATTCGTCTTAAACTTCTCTAACTCTAACTATAGGCATGGTATTGCTTATGATGGTTATCTAACTTTATTAGAGCATCTCTAACTCACCTCTATATTTATTTACTTTTAAATACTAGTATAGAGTAAAATTATTTCCAACCCACCTCTATTTTTGCCTCTAAAATAGTGAAATGCTATTTTTTCCTTTATATTTAAGGGAGTGTTATTTTTCCTCTATTTTAGAAGTGCATTTTTTATTTACAAAATAGTCATTTAACTTTTTATAAATGATATAAATAGTCATATAACTTTGTAATACGACCACTCCTCTGCTTCTCAATTATTTCTTGTTGGTAGCTCTTGTAGCTTCTTTTAATATGTTGTGTTACCTTTGAGACACTCCTTTCACTTATCAATTCAATAAGACGATAAAAAAAATTATATAAATAAGCATTAACTATTATAAATGACCATTAACTCTAAAATATAATTAATTAATATTTAATAATAATCAATTATTAGATATTAAACTATTTAATACTATAAATAATAATTAAACTTCTAAATATTAGTTAAATTTTAAATTTTATAAAGCAAGAATTGAGAAAGTTAGTATGACACATAACTAAACTCCAAAAATATGAAAACTAGATACTTTGTACACAGCAATAAAAAATTCATAGATTAAACAATACAAAAATCACACATCGACTATAGGGGACATCTCTTTAGAGTAAAAAGTAGAGAAATATATTGGAGATTATCAGAAAGATGATTGTTGAACGATATTGAAGAGAAATGATGAAGATCGCAGAGAGAATTCATCATCTTTCATCAAACGAAAAACAGAATTAATGTTTGTTGATTATACAGAATTGCTTTTAGAACATTAAGTAATAAGTAAACCAGATATTTCAAAATGTATCAGACGGTTTACAACATAAAGAATTAAACCAAGATTTTAATTCAACTAATACCCTCCCTCAAGATGGAAAGAATATTGAAATCAGTGACATCTTGCTTATAAGTTGTCGAAATTGAGCAAGGTAAATAGTTTAAGTGAACACATCAGCTATTTGATTCTCTGTTCTCACATATAGTGTCTTTATCAAACCACTATGTATCTTTTCTCGAACAAATTGACAATCCAACTTTAGGTGTTTTGTTCTTTCATGAAAAACTGGGTTATTTGCAATATGTATTGCAATGTGAAGGTTTACAAGCTAGCATTCTTGTTCCATCATGTAATTCCAATGTATAACTTCTATGATAAAGAGAAATACCTGACTTAGATCTTGCTATTTCGAGTCCAAATTAAAGAAATACTTTAGAGTTCCTAAGTTTCGAAACTTGGACATTGATTCCAAGTGTTGTTTTAGCTGAGCAACATCTGAGTTATTTTTTGATGCTATTATCACATCATCAACATATACAAGAACCGCCATGTATCTACTTGATATATTTCTTATAAAAAAAGTGTGATCTATATGTGATTTCTAGAAGTTCAAAGCTTCTAAAGTCTCACTGAACTTGAGAAACTTTTGTCTTGAAGCTTGCTTTAAGCCATAAATAGATTTCTGCAATTTACATACTACATTAGGAGGCAAATTTTCACCACCTTTAGTTGTATAACCATGAGGAAGATGCATGTAAATTTTCTCATCTAAATATCCATTCAAGAATGCATTTGACACATCTATCAGACTCAAACTCCATTTCTTTGTTGTTGTAACTGATAACAATGTCTTGACTGTAGTCATTTTGGCAATAGGAGAGAAATTATAAACAAAATCAATTTCTTCGTGTTGTGTGTATCATTTAGCTACAAATCTAGCTTTGTATCTCTCTAAGGTTCTATCTGCATTACACTTGGTTTTATATACCCATTTAAAGCTTATAGCTCGTTAGACAGAGAACATATGCTCCAAGTGTTTGATCTCTCCAGAACTACCAATTCCTCATTCATAGCATGTAGCCATTCATCAAATATTTTAGCTTCCTTAAAACTATCTCATTCTCCATGTAAAGTTAGTGCATTAATATAGTATTTATATTCTTCTGAAAGATGAGTATAAGACATATAATTGATAAGAAGATAAGGTATTGTTGTGCTACTATTGTTGTATTAATAATCCTTCAAGTAAGCAGATGGCTTTGATATCCTTTCCTCGGGTTTTGAAATTTCATCTGGTTGAGAATGAACATCAGTTATACTTTCACTTTCTATAGTTTTCTGACAATCAGTTTCTTAACTAAACAGCGGTATTCTGCTCATTTGATCGGGACTTCCTTTGTCTTTACTGTGATCATTCAAGACAGAACTCTCTGCAGATTTTGTGATGGTTTATATCCTATCAGTTGTATATCTCAAGACATCTTCTTCCTCTGATCATGTTACTTTGTCAATCTTTGAAAAGTGATTACATGCATTAGGAGCAAGTAAATCATAGAAGTCTGGACTTGCTTCTTCTGTTTCCTTGAAAGGAAATATACCTCAAAGAACAAAACATTACGAGAAATCGTAATCTAATTAGTCTCAAGATCCAATGTCTTATGCCCTTTGTACCCCCAGAGGATATTTGAGAAACACACTTGCTTTAGATCAAGGTTGAAACTTATTTATGTTCTTGGAAGAAGTTGTTCTATAACAAAGACATCTGAAAACTTTCATTTCTGAATATGTTGGAATTTTAGACGTGAGAACTTGATAAGGAGATTCCTCTTGTAAAACTAGTGTTGGCAATCTATTAATTAGAAAAACAAAACTCTATTAAAACACAATCTCCCCAAACTCTAAAGGCATCTGACTTTGAAACATCAACGATCTTGACACATTAAGAATGTGTTGGTGCTTCCTTTCTATAACAGGGTTCTGTTATGGTATTTCTGGACAGGAGTGATATGCTAAAATACCTTTTGATTTATACAGTGTTTCAAACCACAATTCAGGTGCATTGTCTACACGGACTCCTTTCACTTTGGATTTATATTGAGTCTCAACCATCATCAAAAAATGTAGGAAAATAGTCAAGACATCTGACTTTGCTTTCAAAAGATAAACCCATGTCATTCTTGGGTGATCACCTACTATTGTAAGGAAGTAATGATACTCTTTAGTATTGATACAGAAAAAGGACCCCAAACATCTATATGAACTAATTCAAAAGTAGTGGAGCAAATTTTGTTCCGCGAAATAAAGGGAAGTTTCTTTTGTTTTGCAAGAGGACAGATTGTGCAGTGAAAAAGAGTTTTATTCATATTCTGTAAACCCAGCACATTGGACAACACATCAATTTTTGTAACTGGAGGATGACCCAATATATTATCCAAAGACTTCTATCTACCAAAGCATTTACAGACATTAACAAAGTACTCCTTTTATGATCTTGAATTGATCTCTAATCCAAGATGCACAAATTTCCAATCTCTTCATCTTGCCCAATCATCATTTCCTTCATAGGAACTTGTATCATACATGATGTTTCATCAAAAACCAATCTGCACTTGACATCTTTAGTGAGCTGACTTACACTAAGGAGACTAAATAAAAATTCTACGATAAATAGAATATTGTTTCAAACCAAATGTTCATTGATTCTGCCTTGACCAATTCCTGCTATTGTACCTTTTATTCATGTAGGTAAACTCACAATCTTATCAAAGGAAGTAAAAAATTCTTGAATAATTCCTTGTTGTGAGAAACATGATGTGTAGCACCAGTGTCTACAATCCATGTACTTGATTCCAAAATATTGCATGTTGGCTTCAACATTCCAACAAAAGCTAATGTTCTACATGAGAAAGACATACCCGGTAAGGCAGTGATTTTTCCATTCAATGTTGAAGTCATATGTGTTGTACCAGGAGGAAGAGACAACTGAGAATGAAAGTAGGCCATTACACCTTCTATCTGATCCTTTGAAAGGGTCTTGAGTAATCATGTCACTCCATTCTCTGAATCAGTCGTATCAGTAAGAGCAAGTTGAGCAACTATAGGTTTTACTATAGCATTCTTCTGTTTATGTTTGAAACCCGGTGGATACCCATGAATCTTATAGCATTTATCAATTGTATGCCATGTGTATCCACAATGTGAGCAGATAGGTCTGTGAACTTTTGATCCTGTGGAAGTTGCATTTATAGATGCTGCAATTTCTAAATCTGTATATGTCATTTGAAAAGCTAAAGCGGGTTGAGTAGTATGAATGATTCTCTAACTATGGTCTTGATCCAATAGATTGTATACTTCTGCTAGGTTTTGGTATACTTTTCTTCATGATTATTTGTCCACGAGCATTGGCATAGGATTCATTCAGATCAGCTAGAAACTTAATTATTTTGTTGTTCTCTGTTCTAGTTGAGATATCTTTGCAGCATTGACAGAAACCACACATTTTTACACAGTATGATCCTTCAAGATTGTCCCATAAGGTCTTCAACTTGGTGTAATAAGCTGAAAGAGTAACGAGGCAAGATTTGTTGTGTTATTTGATAAGAACGAGGCAAGCTTGTAACATGAAACTGCGATTGAAAATCTTTCCATATCTCTGAAGCATCGTTAAACCGAAGAATACTTGCATAAATCTCCTCTGTCAGAGAGTTCAAGGTCCAGGATTTGACCACATTGTTGCATATGGACCATATCTTGTAATGTGGATGAGTGTTGAACGGTCTTGGTAAAGATCCATCGACAAATGCAATCTTATTCATAGCAAGAGCTATTGTAATAGCAAGGTTCCAGGTGTTGTAATTTGTACCATTTAGTACCTCTGAGATAAGAGAAACACCAAGATTATCTTCACTTGACAGATGATAAGGAGAATACAAAATTCTATCGAAGTCATGATCTTCTTTTGCACTGTTGTGAAAGATTGATTTATTCTTGTCAATCGAAGTTCTCTTTTGAATCGTTGAGTTTTGAAAATCTTCAAGTGGAGGAGGACTAATCTTCCGTGAGTCCGATTTGATCGTTCTCGACCTCCAAGATTTTGCAAATGAAACTCTGTGAGTAGCCTTTTTCGGGAATCTTCTAATGGAAACTATTATTTTGATCTTCAAATTGGCGGAATAACCAACTAAGATACAACAAAATCGGCGGACTAACTAATTTATAACGGAAGAGAAAATAAAGATTCTTGGTGAAACAACCAAAGAATCGAGTGAAACAGAATTAAACTTCAGTTAATCAAGAAAGAAAAATCTATTAATCTGAATAGCAGAACAGAAAGATAAGCGAAATTGATCGAAGAAGGTGAAGTTTTAGCTTCACGGGCTTGAATACCATACTAGAAAGATGATTGTTGAACGATATTGAAGAGAAAACGATGAAGATCATAGAGAGATATCATCATCCTTCATTACACCAAAAACAGAATTAATGTTTGTTGATTACAGAAAATTGCTTTTAAAATACTAAGTAATAAGGAAACCGAACACTTTAAAATGTACTAGACATTTTATAACATAAAGAATAAACCAAGATTATAATTCAACTAATAGAGATGTTCTTACAGAGGACCAAAGGTGATTGTGGTTTGTTCATATAGCTCTATTTTTGTGTTGATGTGTTCGTACAATTTACATAACTTTAATCATATCCGCTTTTGAGGTTACCATTTTTTAGTAGAATTTAGTTGTCAAAATAAAAATAAAAAACTAATAATATCATTACAGTAATTTTCCAAATCGAATCTGATATGATATATATACTAAAACTACTTCGTCTGTTTCAAACAGATAAAATGTTATGTACTAAAAATTTGGTTTAAAAAGAAAAATATTCTCTAATTTTAGTGCATATTTGATTGATTATTTTATGTTTTTACCCTTATTTTTTTCTCTTCTATTTTTTTTGCTAAAATAACAAATAAGATTTGAAAATCTTAAAATATTTGTTATTTTTGAAATGGAGAGAATAGTACATTAGCTAAAATTGACTTAACGGTAATTGTTGTAAATGAGCTTGAAAATAAAAACATGATGGTCCTTTATGTAAGACCCAACTACTCGGCCGTTGAGGGACCCATCAAAATTAGTGTAATGTTTCTACAAAACAGAAAGCAGAATAATAATGTGTTTCCAGTTTTCATGTAACCAATATCGTTGATGGAACATGAGATTTTGGTTTCATTCTAAGAAAGATATTTCCAGTCTAGTTATGAACCTTTATAATTCCGTCATCGCCTCTTTTCAATACACTTTTAGGAACAATATTACATATATAAAGGCAGGTAGTTGTGTCTGGTCGAAGTTGTTAAATATATAGAAGAGGAGTTATTCTCGATTCTAATTAACTAGTTATTCTTGATTCTAATTAACTAATTCTTTGTTATAGGTTTTTGCTCTAGTATTTGATGTTTTTTATGTGCCAACTCTTTTCTTTTTATATTCGAAATGAACTAATTGACGAAGATTATGTTTCTATTTATTGTCTCCTTTAATATCATAAAATTTGATACAGATATCCTGGCTCATTATTATATATTCATAATCGGATTATGTTCTTTTTTATTACAAGTTCAAGTTATCCAGATCCTTCACATAATTAGCACATTCTATTGGATTTGAGTTTTTTGGATGAATTTGTTTTAAAGTTTTGAGCTTGCTCCGATCTACCACTAAAAATTATTAATCTGATTATTAAAAAAATATATGTGATATTTTATTATAAAATACTAAGTTATATACTAGTAGAGTGGTATATTACATCGGAATTATACAGATATTTAAAATGTATAAACAGAAAAATTAATTACTTTCAATATTTTGGTTACATTTTGATATAACCTTTTCAAAGTTATAAATTTGTCATTATGGAAAGAAAAAAAATAAGTAAAAGGACATGCGGTTAAATGGACATGAAGAATAAGACGAATTAAGCAACCAAAATTAAATTTCCAAGAAAAATAAACGGACTGCATGTGCAGTTGTTTAGAATGAGGTTGCAGATATTAAATACGAGAAGCCGTAACCAGTTCGAGTACTGTCATTGTACGAACCAGACACACTTAAAACCTCATCCACACGGTGTCGTTTTTGATCACTATTCATCTATCAGGCTCGTTTGTTATTGTACAAACAACAAACTCGTCACGGCTTCTACTGTTTTGTCTTCGTCTCTCACTCATTTTATTTATGTTTTCTTCTCCACAATTTACGCAAAATTTTGTTTTCTCTTCTACATTGTAATTAATGATTTGTATATAAATGCAAAAAGACTAATATAGTTTTATATTTAAAAAAAAAACATAATACGCAACTGTGTGTGGGCATGCATTTTGGATTTTAGAAAAAGAATTGTTTTATATCTTTTTGGGTGCTATCTTATATGTATGCAGATAATATGAATAAGGCCACGTGAGAATAAAGCTTGATATGTGGCTGTGGGATGGAGTTAGATGCAGGAAGTAAATTTGCAAATTTAATTTTGGGATAGAAGCTACTCCTGCAAGTTGGTGCTATATAATTACTATTTCATGAAGTTCTAAGTTATCTTTTTTTTTTCTTTTAAAAATCATCTCGTTATTTATTCAGCCTACAGTTTCACACATCATTGACTTAAATGATAACTCTTAGGCTATATATAGCACCTAAATTACCAAGTGACCATCTCACAAAATTGGGAATTTGAATTCCCTAATTAGTTGTTTAACAAAAAAAAATTGAGTTTTACTACTTTTTAAAGCGTCTAGCCAAAAAGTTTTGCCCAATAACGGCAGTCATAGTATGTCATCAATCAACTAAACAAAAGTTATATTTTGTTTAAATTATGTGATTCAGTTTTCAGTTTGGAAATGTGAATACTTAATTAATTATAAAAAGTACTACATTCGTTTTAAATTATAAGATTTTTTAGTTTTAAACATGCAGATTTAAAAACTTAAATATAAGTCAATTATATTATTTTATAATTTAAATTAATAGAGTTCCACCAATTATTTTAAAGACTGCCAAATTTTTAAACCTACAACAAATAAAATATATTTAATTTTGCATAGAAATAAAATAAAATAACAATTCTTAAAGTGAAACAGAGAAAATAATAATTTCCTTATTTGATATATATATATAGTAATCAGGAATCTCAGACCTAAAAAGACTAATTTCTTAAATCTGTAGAAATTTGAATTTTCGTACCTCTTAAAAGGTAACCAAAAATATTTTGCAACTTAGAACACTCGAAACCTGCCAAATATTCTCAGCTACAAAATAAAGCCAACCTTTATATCTCCTCAATCAACTAAACTAAAGTTACATTTTCTTGTAAAATGTCACCATTCAGTTTAGCAATATTATCAAGCTTAATTAAGAATGAATTGCTAATGTATACATTGGTAAATTGGAATTGATTTTTTTGTCATCAGAATTATATTAAAACCAATGTAGAATACATTGTCCGAATATATAAGCCAGTAAAAATAAGATTTCCAAAGTTTATGTCCAAAAAAAAAAGTTATAATAAACAAACACTAGAAAAGGTTAAGGAGAAACTATCGAAGATAGACCCGAATAATCGCAATCCCAACTAGAAAAACTACAATACTGTCAGGTGAAAGATAACTAAAACAGCTGAATAAACTTCCTATAATGAATTAAAACATTCCACTTATGAGAAGTTAAAGTTTCTGAATCGACAAAAATAAAATTTTATAAATCTCCTTAAAAATGGCGAAGCTGAATATAAACATATAAACGGCTGGTTGACGTTTCGAGCACAAACCAAAGAAAAATCAATTGGAATTGATCTGGACCTTAAAATTCTTAAGGTTGAAAATAAAACTAAAAATGGTAAAAGTAAAATATAGAAGTAGAGAAACGCATGAAGTAATTGTAAGAAGAGCATGTGAGTCAGTTGAGACACAGTTGGGAGAGTTCTGTTTTGGTCACGACAATTCTCTTGGTTTTAGCTTTTGTGGTCCGAAACATCGACCCCTTCCCTCTGCGTCTTTGTTTTTTTTTCTTTTTACTTTATTTATTAACGCATTTCAATATCTTTTTTGTAAAAGGTTTTAACGCATTTCAATATTATTCACTGTATATGCTAATGTGGTTTTCCAAGTGGACACAAGTTCGGTTGTACGTGTTACGTTAACATTTCAGGGCTATTATTGTTTATTTAGACATCATAATAATTAATAATAATGGTTTATGCTAGTGGCTCATTGCGATTGTCATTGGGTTCATCAACGCTCCTTTTATCCTTTCTGAAGTTTCAGCTTTGATTTTCTATTCTTCTATTCTTATAAATTTACGGGTTCAATAACCAAGATCGTGTGGTACTCTCTTCTGTACTTTTCTTTTTCCACATTTAAGACATTTATAGAATAGAGTGATATATTTCCCTACAAACCCAACTACATAATCAACAATTCAATCCTACCAACAAAAAGAAAGAAAGAATTCAATATAAAAATTTGGAAAAATGTCATCTAACCTTCATATTAGATAAGAAAATTCAACTTTTACATAATTTTTTTTGGAAAGTTTGCAAAACTAACCTCCCAAATTTTTTCCTATGCAAAACTAACACTCCTTTTTGATCAAATTTCTTTTTTTAATTTTACTCTTATTTTCTCATATTTTTGATTTTGCCATTAATTTTTTTTTTAAAACACAAAAAGTCAAATGTACCTTCAAATCTCCAATATTTACGAACTTGTCATCTTGTTCAATTCTCCCACCCACCACTAACAACCAAAAATTAAAATTTTAATGCACTTTCACCAACCATTTTCAACTCATTATATTTCCTAACGATCTCTAATCTAACAATCTCATTTTTTCTTCATTTCTATTTACAAACTCTCTAATTTTCGATTTACATTTCTTGAAATTCTTAATCTTTCATTCTCGGTTCTATTTGAAGGTAAGAGTTACGATTTAGAGTTTAGTTCAACTTTTTGGACATTCAAACGAGGTAAAAACATGATCTTAACTCAAATCTACCAAAGTTGTTGCAGATTTTCGTAAATTTACAAAAAGTAGACTTCAAGGGAACTCTGTAGTCAAAAGTAGACTTCTCATGAAGTCTGCTAGTTAACGCAGAGGTTAGTTTTTCTGGTCACCAATTTCCTAGGTTACAAGAGTAGATTTCAGTGGAAGTCTACACGCTTTGCTTTTAACATAATTTTATTTTTTGCAGACATCTCTAGAAGTCTGCGTAAACTCAAGTTAGTTTTGCATTTGACCATCAGTTTGACTTTTCTGGAGTCTTCACATGATTTCTGGAGACTTCATTTGATGTCTACGAACTTCATATGAAGTCTACTTTTTGTTAAGGAGGTTAGTTTGGTAATTGACCAAAAATAAAAAATATTGACCAAAAAATCAGCAGACTTCACGCCAAAAATAGACTTCATCGACAGACTTCACGGGAAGTCTGCGTGTCTCACAATTTTCACATGAAGTCTACTATTTAAAATAAAAATGTTGTTTATTTTTTTTAAATAAAGTAGACTTCTAATTGAAGTCTCTATTACTTTTTGAGTAGACTTCTTTTGAAGTCTTCTTTACGCGTAGACTTCTTACGCAGACTTCATTATAAAATTCAAATTTAATCAATTGTAAAACTAACCTACTTTGCCCGAGTAGATTTGTAGAGACGTCTGCAAAAATATGTATATTTCTTTGGAATTAGCGCAGACTTTACTAGAAGTCTACTCTATACCCTCAGACTTCATCTTGAAGTCTGCTTAAAAAGTCAAGATGTGGCCAACTACAAAACTAACCCCATTTTTCTAGAGACTTCATTTTAAAATCTGCAGCAAAAATTCAATATTTGGTCAATTGCAAAATTAGCCTAAAGAAGTCTGTGCGTGTAAAAATAGACTTCAATGGAAGTCTACTTTTAACGCAGACTTCATTTAGAGACTTCAATGAAAGTCTACTTTTAAAATCAGACTTCATGCGTAGACTTCATATAACGCTAATTTTATAAAAATGCCTTTTAAGCATGTTTTAATTTTTAAACAACTTTTTATATATTTTTCCCAGGTGTTTTTGATAGTTGGTTTGCTTTTGTACAAGTTTAACATGAATATTTTTTATAGTTAAGTCTGTGTAAATTTTTGGAATTTTATAGGTAGTTAGCACATCAAAAGTAGACTTCATATACCTGACATAAAGTCTACTGATAAAGTCTAAAAGTTATATAGTAGACTTCACTTACCATCTTAGTTTTTATTTTTGATTAATAAACTATATGTTTAGCTATTTATCTAGTATTGATGTGATTTATATATGTTTATTTACAGATAATGGTGCAATTACCTGTTGTTTGTGGAGAATGGGTGTTGGATGGCTTGGTTTGGCATTTCATGGTTGATAATCGTAAAAGAGGACAAATATTTTTTTAGACGATGATTGTACATATCAGGAACTTGTTGGAATGGTTTATGCTGATTATAATCTTGAAAAGGAAACGGATTATGTGGAATTAAGTTACTCGCTACCAGATTCAATATTGCAGTAAATGCCACCTAACACTCCTCCAATGCATGTCAAAAGTGATAGACAAGTTGGAAGCTTGGTTGAGTTAGGTAAGCTGCATGTTGTGCATCTATGTGTTCCTGTAAAGAATTTTGATGGGGATGATTATTGTCCTGGAGAAGAGGGGGATAACAATGATGATCTAGATGAAGAGATTAATTGTGATGGAGATCAACTTGAACCTAAAGTTTACAAGGATGGTGATGATTACAGTCAGTATAGAAAAATAAAAGATGAAAACAAAGACAAAGATGATAGCATTATGGAGAACATGCATCATTTTGATTTAGAGAAAAAATCTGATCACATACATGTCAATTAGGTTCTTAATAGGAAAGAGGATTTGGTATTACCATTGAGATCGATGAGTATACTACAGAGATTCCCTTTGTCGATCTACAAGTCATCAAAAACTATATTGGTAGCTAAATGTCATGTTAGTGGTTGTGGCTAGAAGGTCAGAGCGAATGTGACAAAAGAAAGGAAGACATTCTGGGTAACTAAATACATTAATGTTCATACATGTTTAATGGCTGATCGATATGCTCACTTCAAACACTATTCTCCAAAATCTATTGCTGCATTATTTTTATATTATTTCGGAACAATTGATGGAATTGTGCCAAAGCATATAACAAAGTCAATGAAGAAGATGTTTGGTTTGAAGCTAGATTATACTACTTCATACATATCACTGATGTATGCCCAAAAAATGGTGTGTGGCACAATGGAAGATGGTTATGGTAGATTTCTTTCTTATTTGCAACAAATCCAAAAAGTTAATCCGGAAATTGTTACTAGACTTGAACTTGATGATAAGAATAGATTTAAATATCTATTTCTAGCCTTTAGTGCTTCTATAGCTGGATTTAAGTATCTTAGAAGAGTTGTTGTGATAGATGGATGTCATTTGACAGGGAAATACGGTGGATTTTTTCTAGTGGCAACATCACAAGATGGTAATTTTCAAATATTTCTATTGACATTTGGAATTGTAGACACCGAGAATGATGCTTCATGGGAACGGTTTTTCACTAAATTAAGGAATTGTTTTTCAGACCAATATCCATTGGTAATAGTTTTTGATAAGCACAGCTTCATAAAGAATGTGTGTGACACGGTTTTGCCTTGGGTTACGCAAGGCATATATTATTATCACCGCCACCATAACATTGTGACAATTTTTAAGGGAAAACAACTCATGTATTTGGTCGAAGCAGCGGCATATGCGTACACACTTCAAGACTTTAATCGACACATGGGTGAGTTGAAGCAAATAAACCCAAGCTTGGCAGCCTACTTAGAAGATGTAGACCCAAAATTGTGGGCACGTCTTCACTTCCCTGATGAGAGATACAACATCCAAACAAATAACATGGAGAATCTCTCAAAGCTACATTTAAGCTAGCAAGAGAATTTCCCACAACCTACCTTCTGGAGTTCATCCGAGAGAAACTAGGAACGTGGTTTTATAAGTGGAGAGAAGATACCTTGCGTCTCACAACATGCCATACTAGGGGAGTTGAACATTTAATGACAATATGTGGTCATTATGCAGAGCGGTTGGTGGCTGAACGCATAGACACTTGGCAATTTTATGTGAAAGGAGAGACAAAGAAGTGCTTAGTTGATTTGGAACAACGAATGTGTGAATGTGGTGTATTGTACTTGGATTACATGCTGGACTACATGTGTCTACGTTGATTTGTCCTTCTTATAGAAAGGAAAATTTGAGTGCAGCATACGCTCAAAAAAATATATCTAGAAAGTGAAACAAATGGTGTTGCAAAACAAGAACAATAGTGTCTTCCTTCAATTGTGAAAACTCTTCCCGGTAGAAGAAGAAATCAAGGTGGCAGAGTTGGTTTGAAATTTCAAGGATGCACAACATGGCTAGGAAATCTTCCAAGCATTACAATTGTTCGAAATGCAAACAACCGGAACATACCTAACCAAATTGTGTAAGTCAAAATATTTATATTACTATATTTCTCCGATAAACTTTGTTATTCATTGATGCTATGTATTCCTATTTATGATAGGTCACTAAAGCTGATGATATCTAGATGTGTCATAATGGAGGATGTGAGCAGATACTTCGTCAAAAGCAATGATCAAAGAGTAGTATGACAAGATTTGTTGTTGTGTTTTATTAGTTATGTTTTTCTAGTCTATGTACTGTAAAACATTTACTCTTATAATGACACAATTTTTTGCCTAAGTTGCATTACCCTGATCACTCTTTTAGTAACACACTTCTGAAAATTATTAACGCAGACTTCAAATGATGTCTACTCGTATAAACATAGACTTCAGTAGAAGTCTGCTCTGTATATAAGTAGACTTCATTAGAAGTCTACTTGTATACTGAGCAGACTTCTAATGAATTCTACTTGTATAAGGAGGAGACTTATAATGAAGTCTACTTATATAACGAGCAGACTTCTAATGAAGTCTACTTGTACACGGAGCAGACTTCTAATGAAATCTACTTGTATACTGAGCAGACTTACAACACATCTAGACTTATAACACATCTAAGAATAGTTGATAAACATATATAATCACATAAATAGTTTGAATACATTACCACCTAATAACCAATCCAAAAATACCCCAAAATAATTACAAAATAGTTGTGTTTTCTTGCATCATAAAATAAGACATGCAAGATTCCAACATACAGTTTCCTTGCATCCTACCCAAAAAAATTACAAGCATGTAATTTGGAGTATATAAATGAAATAATTACTAATCGCCTCTTTGTGGAGACCTAGTTTTATCATATATGCCCAGATCTTTAAACCCTCGCTTCTCCGTGTCTAGTATTCCTGTCTTATTATAAATATGAGCCGCAAGCTTAGACCTCATGAGCTGCACGTTTGCATCACAAAATGTAAAAGGAAATGGAAGTCCAAGAGCATGACACTCAATATACTTCAAGCAGTAAACACTACAGTCTCCACTTGTTCTGAGGCAGTGATCTCTTTGCCCGCTCATGTGTGAATGGTGTCAGTGGATATTTGTATATATCGGTATCTGGAGCCAATTCATGCAGAAGCTATGCCATTAGCTCTGTAATTGGCCTGATATGCATCTTAATAGCTTGGTCTTTGTAGAGACCAACATCATAATCCCAAATAGTGATGTATCTCCTCGGGATGGCTATCAATAAGGCAATCCAATGATTTTTCCCAATGTGCTATGGCGCATAAATGTCATTGACCTCAACTCCCTATGTCTTGTTGCTGCGAAAATATTCTAGTTGCTCACCCGAATATTAATCTAGTGCACCAGGCGGTAGTCGCCTGCCTGTACCATCAAGGTTCAGTGGAGAACTTAAAAATTCCGTAAATTTTTGAGTCCACATCATACCTAAAAGTGCATCAACAAAGCAAAGTTGAGCGGACCTAACCACTCTGGGTGTTGAGCATATCGCCTTCTTAGTAGACTGATCCCAGCATCAATGTGTTACAATAGAAAGTCAAAGTGTTAACCATACAATATACACAGAACTCTACATAAGAAGTCTGCATTAGATGTCTGTATAAGAAGTCTGCATCAGAAGTCTGCACCATATATCTGCGTAAGAAGTCCAGTATATGTCTGCATAAGAAGTCTATAGCATATGTTTGCATAAGAAGTTTACAGCATATGTTTGCATAAGAAGTCTGCACTATATGTCTGATACATAAGTCTATGAAAAAAATTAGTGAATGAAGTGCTCATACCGTATCGCCCAGCCAGTCTATCGGTTTTAATAAGACAACGTACCACTCGTATGAAGTCTTAGGGTTTTCACCAGTCTTCTGTTTTGGTTGATATATGTAACCAATGAAAATCACATTACTTTCCTAATGGTAATTCCATTATTCATGTTAGTAGAAGAAGGTTGATGTGTTAACTTACGGTTGTTGAGCTAGCCAATCATTTAATTTTGTGAATTTTGCAGGGTCAACCTCCTCAAAGGGATCATATCCACCACCTGTCTTTTTTGATGATTAGTTTGCCTGTGTTGTTTCCTAAGAACGGACTCAGCTGTGAAGCAGCAAGTTTTTTTACCTTTTCAGTCTTCTCATGTGTTGTTTCTTACACAGTTGCTTTTTTCTCCTGTTTCACCTTTTGAACCAAGTCAAAATCCAAACCACATTGTGAATTATCCACCATGACAACACTTGTTTCAACCTCACCATTCACACTCTCACTTAGAACTGGTTGATTGTTCTGCAAATTTCATATTCAAGTATAACATCACAGTTTTATTAAGTTACCATAATAAAATACAAAGAGTTCAAAACAAAACCCGTACACAAAACGCATAACAAACCAAGCAAATTTCAACACAACTGAAACAAAGAGCAAAACAGATCTACTTCTTTGATGCTTTGGTTATGGGTTTACGATTCACAATAACTCATTTGTTTTTGGAAGAAAGGTCAGAACTAACCCAATCGGCAGAGTTATCTGGTCATCACTCTGACCGTCTGCTTTTGCATTCTCATGCTGGTTTGACTTCACCTGCTCCTTTGGAGCACCTTTCAATTCCACAACAGCCACCTCAGTTGCTAACAATCTGCCACCTAGAGAGCTTAAACCACTTAACATCGTCTGTTCCCCAACTGATCCTCTCCATCAACTTATCAATCATCTTTGCACAGCAATGTTTCATGAACGCTTATAGTCTATCAACATACCTTGTATCAGTCATAGCCACATGAGAAGCTGAAGCATGACTACTCTTCTTTCTCCCTGTATTCTCCTCTTCGTCTTCCAAGGTTCTTTTCGACTCACTACTCTTCTTTCCACATGCACACCCTCAGCTTTCCATTGGGATTTTTTCAAGATCCATACCAAAGGCCTAAACTCACTGTAAATAGCCTTGATGATGTTGTCAGCAAATGGATCCTCGTGTTTGTTGTCCCAACGTGGCCACATCTCAGCATTATTTTTTTAAAAAAAGTGGATAACCTGTGTCTGCAGAGAAACAAAACAAGAGAAGTAAGTATCCAACTTTAATTATTAGACAAAACATTAAAAAACTATTATACACAACATATTATCATACCTGTTTCAGCATGTTTTCCTTGACATATTTTTGACCCTTACGGCCTTTATACACTAGCAATGGTGGTGTTGGCTCGTCAGGAATAGGATCAGCAAAACTAGCTACAAATTCTCGAAGGGCATAATACACCCACACTTGAAGGATTTGTAGAAACCATTTAATGTGATAGACCCTAGACGTAGGTACTCTTTCTTTAACAGATTCGATCAGATTCTTGTGTGCAACTCTCCCCTAAGGATAATTCTGAAAAGCCTTCAGATCCATTATCAACCAAGCCAGTTGATGTCGTGTAGACTTATCATATTTCCTACCTTTAATAAACGTTCCAAATATAGAAAGGTACCCTACCTTAAACAATCTTCACGTAACCATTCCCCACAGCCTTGACAAGCAAAACACAGATCATCATAACTTGGTCCCAAATTCAGATCCACACCCAATAATGCCCAAAATAGTTGCATATCCTCTGTAACATTAACCACTGGCGAATCCATATCCTCAATGTAATCGAAGTTCAGACCCGTGAGGAATTCAAACTCATTAAGTGAAAATCTTATTGGATTCACACCAATAAGACTCATATCTCGTACCTCTTCATGCAATGTAGCTGAAAACAGAGCACACAGTGGACCAGCCTGGATACCCGACTAAAGTCCAGTTCATAGAACTTGATAAACACTCCTAGTTTGGAATTTTTAATCTCACTCCATTCATCATTGTTGAGAGCTTCTGAATAAAACTTATATCAAAGATTAAACATTCTTAATCTACTCAAATTTTCACTCTTTTATTTAAATTTTACATTTTAAAAATCTCAAAGTACAAAATCATATGACTACCAACATTTCTTGCTAAACCCCTAAACTAACATTTTGTTTGTAAGCAATGTAGTTTGATCTTTGTTGGTTTTATTTCATCAAGTTTTTTGAGATCTTATTTTTTTATACTTCAAAAGTGTTCATCTTAAGCTTATTTAACCAAAAATTTAATCATATAATACTAATTATTATGTTAATTTAAAATAATAAATATAGTTAAGGAGTGGACTTCATATGATGTCTACTTAATCATATTATACTAATTATTATGTTAATTTCAAATAATTAATATAGTTAAGGAGTAGACTTCATATGATGTCTACTTTGAGAATAGATTTCAATTGAAGTCTGCTCTATACCCTAAACCATAAACCCTAAAACACATGATCAAAAAAATTCTACTTAATAAGCCAAGATCAAAATAAAAAACTTATATCAAAGATAAAATAGTCTCAATCCACTCAAACTTTAACTCTAATGTTGAAATTTTACATTTCAAAATATCAAATTACAAATCCACATGGATTACCAACATATCTTGTTAAAACCCAAAACCCAAAACTCATAGTTTGTTTGTGAACTATGTGGTTTGATCTTTGTTAGTTTTATTTCACCAAATTTTTGTGATATTTTATTTTTTACACTTTATAATTGTTAATCTTAAGGTTATGTAAATAAAAGTTTAATCATATGATGATTCTTTATATTTTTATTTTAAAAAATAAATATAATTAAGGAGTAGACTTCATGTGAAGTCTGCAAAACTGACTTCGTTTGATATGTGCTTTGAAAGTAAACTTCATTTGAAGTTTGCATTTAAAGTAACTTCCAGAGAAGTCTACTTTTTACCCTGAAGGGTATATACGTAATTGCGTTCCAGTCTTTTTTGTTTGGTCATATAGGAAAAATAATAAATTCACTACCCTGATAGGTTAATTTTGCAATAGAATTCAAAAGACCTTAGTTTTTGCATTTGAAATCAATATTTGGGTTATTTTTGCAAATCTCCCTAGTTTTTGTTGTTAACACTATATCACAACTGACCGGTCCATTAGTCAAGTTTCTAAATAATATAAACTAGTAAAACTCGATCTACGGATATATAATGGTGCTTACTGTTAGTAGAGTTACTACCTCCTACTAGACCAATGTTACTTCACACTTTTACATAATTTAAATCTTATTTATGTTGACTTTTGATTTAAATAGTAAATTTTCTTTAACTAAGAAAGATTAGACTCATTATAAAACAATTCAAAGTATTATCAATTTCATCAATTAAATTTGGAATTAACAGTTTTACAGAAATAAAATTCTGATAATGGGGTTAATAACTAATATTAAATCACGACAAACTTAATTCAGCTTAGTCAACAAAAAATTACTCTTTTTTTGTCAATATTGAACCACAACTGACCGGCCAATTAGTCAAGTTCCTGCATAATACAGGCGAGAGGACTCAATCCCTAAATGTGCAAGTGCACCTGCCTTTATTGCATTTACCGCCTATCACTAGGTTAAAGAGCACTTGCATAAAAATTTACTTTTAAAATCTATAAAAAAAGTTAAATAAATTGTTTAATATAGTTATGTAAAATTTGCTCAAAATGTTTAGTTTTATTTTTTTTTTGTTAATCAGGAAGTTTAGTGCTTGTGGGCTCTCCATATCATTTAGAATTCGTTCTCTTTTGGAGAGCTAGATCATTCTCCATTACCACTCTTCCATCATATGACCTATTGGGTTATTCCTGAATATCTTTTCAATTAAGCTATCGACCTCGGTTTATGTATGGGCTTGTCTATTTAATTGTTATAACAAAATATTTCATATAATATAATAATAAATAATCAAAATAATATATTATGTTCTTATTTTTAAAACTAAAAGTCATGGGTTTTGATTTGGTTTATATATAGGCATTGTACCAAGATATGATTTTATTTGTTGAACATCTACAAAACGTACATTATAGTTTTCATATACGACGCACCGATTTCAATAATGCTGAATGAACGATTAGCTACGTTAAATAAAGAATTATGGATAATTAATTCTTTTGTTTTTGTAAAAAAAATACTTACTTCTCTATTCTAAATTTTAAAATTTTATCCTACTGTTTGACAAGGTGCACATTGAGTCCTTTGTGCAATTGATATCTTTGCTTGTTAAAAGTATTTTATTACTCCCCCCGTTTCAAAATAAGTGTCATTTTAGGTTTGTTTTTTCGTTTCAAAATAAGTGCCACTCTACATTTCCAATATAATTTTTAGCATAAATGGTCTAATTTAACCTTATTATCAACCAATCAAATAAAGAGAATGTCAAGAATCAATTAGTTTTCGGGAAAACGGTCAAATTAATACCCAACTTACGCGTTTTTTCTATTTTAATACCGAACTTCTCCTCTCTTCAAAAAAATATCAAATTTGTTGTTGACCACGCCAAATAAAAATCGCGTTACTTATGTTAAACTCTGAAAGCCAAATAACACTACAAAGACTCGAACCCCTCACATTTTAGTATAAAGGGGACTACCATTACCACTAGACTACTTAACCATTTTAATGCAAGTATACAATATATAATATATATTAGTATACTTTAATAAATATCGTAAAATTACTTCCGATTAATCCCGCATAAATTCTGAGTAACTGATTATGGGTTACATTAGGCTGGGAATAAACCCGACCCAAATTTTCCGACTTGACTCGAACCGCATTTCAGATTTTTAAGTGATTCGGATCGGTTTGAGTTGGTTTTTTGAGATTTTTTTAGATATTTTTCGGATTTTCAATTTTTTTTTCGAAATTTTCGGGTCAACTCAGAACCATTGAATACTACCCAAACTACCCAAAAATCTGATTTTTTTTCGAAAATCTGAATTGTGTATAAAACAATTCAGATTTCTAAGTGATTCGGGTCGGTTCGGATCAGTTTTTTGGGATTTTTTGAGATTATTTTTCGATTTTTGGGTAGTTCGGGTAGTATTCAATGGTTATGAATTGACACAAAAATTTCGAAAAAAAAAATTGAAAAATCCGAAAATAATCTCAAAAAATCTCAAAAAACCAACCTAAACCGATCCGAATCACTTAAAAATCTGAAATGCGGTTCGGGTCAAGTCGGAAAATTTGGGTCGGGTATTATTCCCAGTCTAATGTAACCCATAATCAGTTACTCAGAAATTATGCGGGATTAATCGAAAGTAATTTTACGATATTTATCAAAATATACTAATATATATTATATGTTGTATACTTGCATTAACATGTTTAAGTTATCTAGTGGTAATGGTAGTTTCTTTTATACCAAAAGGTGAGAGGTTCGAATCTTGATGGTATCATTTGGGTTTCAGAGTTTTTTCAATTTAAATGAAGGGTATATTAGTATTTTCGCATGATCCGTTTAAATTAAACTAACACCATTTAACATATGTTAAGTTTGACTAATGGCGATATTTATTTGGCGTGGTCAACAACAAGTTCGATATTTTTTTGGAGAGAGAAGAAGTCTGGTATTTAAGTAGAAAAACGCGTAAGTTTGGTATTAGTTAGACTGTTTTCTCATTAGTTTTCAAGAGTATAAAAGAATTTTAATATGTTTCTTTAATTTGTGTGCAAAATGCTAGAATGACACTTATAATGAAACGAAAGGAGTATTAAGATTTGAATAACAACTAGGATAAAAAGCTCTACGCTCGTGTAAGAAAATTGGGACATGTAAATGGGAGAATGTGTCGGTATAACCATAAAGTGAAGACAAAAGAAAAGATAATATGCGAATTTTGAGAATATTCAAAAGATTCAAATAAAACCATAATCATTCTTGAAGGATGATAGATTGGAACCCTAATTATACTTATTGGAATCGACGAGCATGCATGAACCACATTAAAATTAAAAAAAAAGTAAATTGCTTAGTAGAGAATTTTATTTTTATCAATAACTAGATTTACAAATCCAATCTATAACAAATCTTCTAAATGTCAAATAATACTATGTAAAATTGCACAATTACCTACAATCGAATTGTGATTAAGAACAAAAAAAAAAACTACAGAAGTAGATACTATTTAACTATTCCCTCTGTTTAGTTTTAATTAATGTTTTAGAACATTCACACATATTATAAAAACATTGATTATTTTATTTTCCTAAACAAAACATATTTTATTACAAATTGACAAATTCTAATACAATCTAATTAATCACAAATCAATCTGCAGAATTCAAATTGTTAAAAAGATTAAAAAGACAATAAATTTTGCATAGAAATTTGAAAACATTAACTAAAAAGAAACAATTTTATCTTTTAAAATATCAAGTAAAAAGTAAACCGAAGGAACATCATATTAATATATTTACCATATTTTTGTATCTTAAAATATCATTTCTTTCTGAAAAACTCGTTATGATATTTTTTTATAATCTATACATAACATCATTAAAAATGCAATTTTTTACTATTGCTTAGTATCCACAATAAGGGTTTTTAAAATATCTAAAAATATCGAATATAGATATTTAATCTATATCAAAGCAAAGAAATATGGCAAGTGCTATATACAAACCATATTGAATATTTTATAACTAAACTAAATTACTTATAATTTTTCTATTTTCAACCACAAAAAGTGAGAGGAAAATCAATATCCATTAGACCGTCCGTTTCACAAATTCCACACTAGTCTCAAATTGGACCCCACATATTCATTCACATGCTTTGAAGCTACATACTTCTCATTTTTTTCGAACCGGTTAAAACCGATTTAATCTCAATTACGCCTCGATTTGTTTTTATTTTTGTTTCGGTATAAGAAAATTTAATTCAACAGATTCTCTCTTGGAACCAAACAAGATGACCCAAGCAGTCGCTTTCGAGTTTCTACATTCTATCAATTCTGCAACAAATTAAATGTATTTCTATCATCTAATTTCACAACAAATGGTTATTCCCGTAGCTAACACGCAAATTCATATTCAGACAACATACACATCATAATCTCAAACGCCTCGATATCATCTCTCTCTATATTAAAGTTTTTCTACAAGTAAACCTTAAAATTTAATATTTTTTTTCATCCTTTTATTTCTACAACATACAAACCAAACAATAAAATTTAAAATAATTGACAATATAATTTTATTTCATATTTGAAGAGCTTTTACGGTATAAAATTTTCAAGATTTTAAAATTTCTAAACATTTTAATATTAACAATTATTTATCAATATTATTTACCAGAAATTATTTATTATAATTTTTAAATTTTGATAGTAATAAACAGTGCCGGACCTATATAAAATGATGCCCAAAACAATTTCAAAAATCGATGCCCTATTTTTCTTTGAAAACAAAAATCATGAAAATATAAAATAAGATAAGTTTTCTTACCAATAAAACATAAAATCAAAAACATTAGTCTTTTTCCAATGAAATATAACTTCTTTTGCTTTTTTTTCTTCTCCAAACTCATTTATTAATTCCGAATAATCAAGTTTTTGTACTATATATTAACACTAAATCATTCAATCGCTCTTAAGACATAGTCAATAAAATCTAACGACATAATATATAAATTTTACAATTTTTCTAACAAATAGAAGTCACATAGTTTCAATTCTTAAAAAAAGCAAACTAGGCAAAGGAAATTTTATAATTACACTTACTAGTTTAGAATTAAAAATTAAAAGTAGTAAAAAATTTGTTAGAGGTTGAACGCAAGAAGGTATGAGAAAGTAAAAAAATAAAAAGAGTTTTTGATATTGTTGTAAATTTATAATTGACAAAGAAAAATAACTAATTTACAAAAAGAAGGAGAAAACACTTGTAAATTTATAATTGATAAAGAGAAAAACTAATCTACGAAAAATCAAAAACGAAGAAACGGACAATAAGAGGAAACTAAAGCACCCGTAACTATATTTAATAAATAATAAATAAAGAGGAATTACTAAAAGTACCCTTTTCGAAATGTCATTTTTCAAAACATACCCCTGATGATCATTTATTGCTCTCAATTTTCAAAGAAAAAAGTAGCTTTTGAAAATGGTACATGCCAATAGGAGTATTTTTGAAAATCTCCCATAAATAAATGAGTTTTAGAAAAAAAAGTAAACGCCCATGTAATACTCGAACCTGAGCACTGATGCCAAAATGCAATTACCATTAACCACTATGACTAGTGTAATATTCAATATATTGATGCCCATAAAAATAGTTAAACACTTTGATGTCCAAAGCAGATGCTTGCTGGGTCTATGCCCAAGGCCGGACCTAATAATAAAGATAATTATACTATGCTGACTCTTTTTACTTTGGTAGTTTAGATAATTCAGCTAATGATTATGATATGTAAAATTCAACTTTTTCTCATTATGTCTTACGTGCGGCATAAGTAGAGGTCACAAGATGATCTAAAGTCCAGTTTAAAAGATATATTTTTGTCAACAAATAATCATTATATCAACAATGACTTGATTCATAACCTAAGTTTTTCAACTGGAACTGGGCGAGATTCGAATTCACTTCCTACTAACCATCTAAATCAAGAGTAAGCTAACCGAACTACATATTTGTTGGAAAAAAAATTTAGAAGTGGATTATGAATAGTTTTTATCTAATAGTTGACAGAATTAAACTATACTGTTTTATTTTATGAAATTGAATTAAATTTTGTAAAGATAAAAGAGGTATAGTCACAAAAAAAAGTGTTTATTTTTGCGTAAAACTCTAATATTAATATATGTTGTGGGTGTGCATAAATTTGTATATACGTTTTTCAAAATTCCATGTATTTATTACTATTATTTTTATATTAAAAAAAGGAAGATTTTTTTTACTCGTTGGAGTCCTCAATAAATAACCTCAACCATCAATCCAAGTCCTCTCCTCTCTCACTCCATACACAGTTCCAAACCCTTGGTTGTGATAAATAACAACATCAAGGAAACATCTTCAAACTCCAAAAGAAGATAATGGCGATGAAAAAAGCAAACAAGCTAACACAAACAGCGATGATCAAGCAAATCTTAAAGAGATGTTCAAGCTTAGGGAAGAAACAGAGTAATGTATACAGTGAAGACGAAAACGGTTCTCCTCTTGATGTACCTAAAGGTCACTTTGTTGTCTACGTTGGAGAGAATCGGGTTAGGTATGTTGTACCCATTTCGTTTTTGACCCGACCCGAGTTTCAGGTCCTTCTTCAACAAGCAGAAGAAGAGTTTGGGTTTGATCATAATATGGGTCTCACTATTCCTTGTGAAGAAGTTGTTTTCCGATCTCTCACCTCCATGCTCCGATGAACATATTTCTTTTCTATTTTGGAGATTTCAGATTTGAGATGTTTTAGGGTAAACAGAAGAAGAAGCTGTTGATGAGTAAATGCTTCTCTGTTTTAGCAAACTAATTTTTTTTTAATGGTTTGGTTAAATATGGGTTTAGTGTTATATTAGAATGAGACTAACCCTTAGTGAAAACCCTAATGAGAATGATTACTGTTTTTGGTTATCTTCTCTTATGAAATTAATATTTGATGAATGAGACTTTAAGGTTTTGGTTCTAATATTATGCTTAATTACTATAATTAAATTTGAGTCTCGTTTGGACACATAGTCAAATTTCTCTGCTTGGTGGATCTTGTGAAAAGAACAATTTCCTAAAAAGTTCTGTTAATTGGCAAAGCTAGTAGAAAGCTGTTATTTTTTACGACTTATAATTAAATAAATATCAATACTTTTTATCAAAATAATACATCTAAAAAATGAAAAAGCAAGTAAAGCCGTCCTTGAATACAGAGCAATAAGACAGGGTCGTTACTTTAATTTGGTCTCTCTCTCTCTCTGTCAATTTTCAATTTGTNAGTTTTTTTGTTCATTTTTTTTTTTTTTTTTTTTGAGAAAAAGCAACGATAATGTCTCTTTCTAAATCGGCGGTTTTTAGCCGTTGAAACTGTTGGAAAAAAAAATGAAAATTCTGAATGGAATGTTAGTTGCAGAGTCGTTTTTTTTTTGTTAAAGGTTTTTCCAAAGTCGCAGAATCGTTACAATATATATATATATATATATATTATAGGGTGATTTGCTAGAATAAAGCAAAAATTTTGGGTTAATTACTAGAATAGGGCATAAGTTTGAAAATTAATATAGTAGTTTTTGTAACTTTTTATATACCATTT